>VWYH01010294.1:391799-453451 GCA_013399365.1 Pampusana beccarii
CTCGCCCCGCCCCCGGCGGCGGCAGCAGCCGCGTGCACCCGGGCGCGGCGGCCACAAGCGGCTCCTGTTGCGCCGCCGGGCGCCCTCGCCGCTCGGGTCCTCCCACCGCCGTATAAAGCCCGGGGCGGGCGGCAGCGCCCTTCGGTCCTGCCCGCTGCGGAGGAGGAGCGGCACCCTGGGCGCGGCGGCTGCTCCCCAGGCACCGGTTTTTTTTCCCCTTCGTTTTCCACTCCCGCCCCCTTTCCCCCCCGCTCTCGGGGGCTGGCGGCGCGGGGAGCGGCGGCAGGCCGGCGGGTGCGGAGGGGGAAGATGGCGTGGAGCGGAGCCCGGTCGCCGCGCCTCCTCCTGCCGCTGCTGCTGGCCCTGGCGCTGCCGGCGACGGCGGAGCAGCATCCCGGGCCCGGCTCCGGCCCCGCAGGTGAGGGGCGGCGCGGCGCTGGGGGGTGGGATGGCGGAGCCCGGTTCCCCGCGGTCCCGGCGCCCGTGGGAGGTGTGTTTGGGCGCGGTGAGGGTGGCGGCGCCGGGGATGCGCTGCCGGGCGCTACCGGCGGCTTTGTGCCTCTCGGCTCAGGAATGTACGCCAGGGAGAGAAAACACTCCCGTCCCGGGTGCGGAGGCTGGGAACAGCCGCTTTCCCGATTTATTCATTTTTTTCCCCATCCCCCTCCTCCGCCCCCCACTACAAAACGCCGCTCTCGGCGCCGGAGCGGGTTCGGCGGTGCGGGAAGGGGGCTGCGGCGCCGGCCGGGGCTCCCCAGGTTGCTTTCGAGAGGAGCCGCTTGCCTGAAAGTGCTTTAACCCGCCGAGGTGGGTCGTAGATGCATAATCCCCCGCGGGGAAAAAAAAAGAAAATAAAGAGTATCCTTAGTGCTTAATGGGAAGTGACTCTCCCTGGCCACCTTCTCCTTCCCTCCCCCCTTATTTTTTTCTTGCCTTTCGCTGAGACAAGGTGTTGATGAACACGTTTTTCCAAGGCTGGGAAAAGCATAGCGTCATTCGCTGCTTCTCTGAACTGTAGCAACTGCTGATGAACTTCCCTACCTCATGCAAAAGTCAGCTGAAGACTTCAATGCCCCTTCCCGCCCCACAGAGCCTTGCTTGCTTTTTGCTTGTTGCATTTTGTCATTGCTTTAGTTTCAAGGAGCCAGAAGATAGAAAGAAATTTTATCTTCAGCATGTAAAATAAAAGAATGTATACAGGAAATTCCCCCAGAGAGAGGTATCCAAGCACATGTACATCCAGCTATATGCCAAAACATATTTCTTGTTCTAATACTATTTTAGAATCTGTACTTCTGATTTCTATTCTAGGCATTAAAGGTATTTCATCCCACTAGATTATTACCACATGAAATCCAAAATAGTTTCATTTCTTGGCTTGTTTACTCAAGAGTGTAATCAAGTTATTTTTAATATCTAGCTTAATTTTCTTCTGGTGTGCAGAGGGAAGCTCCTTTTTTTGAGAAGCAAGTTTTCTCAGAGAGTTCTAATTTTGATAGGAAAACTGCTGACTCGGTTGATAGCTAGTGTAAAAATAATAATAAAAAAAAGATGTTGATGAACACCAGACTCTATTCAATGAGCTTCTCATTTCCAGTTTTCTTGATGCTTTTCTGCTTTTAGTTGCTGAGAAGATTTCTCTGAAGATTGTGATGTGCAGCGTAGTTTGCAGTCTGCAGGGATGTGTGAGCATTTCCGTTCAGCCTTCACCGTCCCTTGGAGGTGCAACCTTCAGGGACATGCTTTTAGTAAAAAGTTGAGCTCCTATGCTTGTTGTCAGAGCAGTGAGATTGCATGCCAAGCTCCTTTGGAAATCGGTTATTGCAATCACAGTTATATTTTCTCAAACATATCCAAATAATACTTTTTTTAAAAGTTTGTGGATTTGTGGGATCTCAAGCTGATACAAGCTAATAGTTGGCATAATAAGGATTTTTCTTTAATCCTGCTGGTGTTCAAAGGTGTGAAAAGCAAAGAGTATGTAGTCTATACAGCACTGTATCATTTAGCAAACCAAAACCAGACTGTTACATTTATATAAATAATAAAAATTATGCTACACAAATTACAGTGCTAGAAGGCACTGATACATTTCTATAAGGATGTTCACACAGGAAGATCTTAATTATTTTTAATTTAAACATGAGTAGCCTGAATTGTAGAAGGCTCTGCTGAGTTGAAACTGCTCCTTGAGTAGTTCTGTGACCCCAGACACTGCCTGCTGTGTTACTTGTTTTATTCCAGTTTTAACCCTTAAATGTTTTCCCTGAGTTAGCGCTGTATGGCTTGAAGAGGGGTAGACCTTGCTGTGTGTCCAGTTCTAGAAATCTGTGTTTTAATTTCTAGTTTCTTGGTACTTCGTACAACTCAGCGTAAAGCAGCAGAAGACAATTTGTCTGTCAGATTTTAAAGTGGTCCATTAGCATTGCATGCTTCAGAAATGAGGTATAACAGAAGTGTCTGAAAACCACTGTCAAGCAGCATCATTATTTCTTAATAAGACTTTACTGCTTTACTCAGAGAGGCTTAGAAAAGGGAACTGCCTGTTGCACAGCGGTGGTTACTTGAGCCATGAGCAGTCAGCCTGGCGGTGCGGCTAACTCTGTTTGCAGAAATCCCTCCTGTGCTCCCTTGCTGCAGGTTTATGTTTCAGGCAATCACAGAGAAGAGCACTGTTGAGCTGGGAAACACTGACTGCTCTGTGGTGAAGACACAAAAGTTTCCGTGTTAAACATTTCCATTGCGCCATACTTGCTTCACGTATGTCGCATATCATCTAATGCAGTCCAGGACGTGCAGAGAGCGAGTGGAAAAGGCATTTGTCATTGCGCTAGAAGCAGACAGGGCTCTTGGCGACGGATGTAAATAGTGTTCCCACCTAAAATATTTTATGAATCAGCTGTTTGCACGGGAAATGGCTTTGCCACCTTTGAATCTGTTCCCCAGCACGGCTGTGGGGACTTGGCCGGCTAGTGCGGGGCTGCGCTGAGGCATCGGGGCCGCAGGTTGTAACGGCGGCAAATGGGTAGGTCTTTGGGTCGGTCCCATGGTTCGTTGCTGTCTGTATGCGCTCCCAAAATGTGAGGGGTGGGAGGGGGTTCGTCACAGAGATGGGCACAGCCATGTGGGTGGCGTGCGGGCATCCCGGCCGGCTGTGGGAGCGCTCTGGGGCAGCGGGCTTTGCTCCACCACAGCGGCCATCAAATGCTGGTCACAAATGCTTCAAGCAATAATTGCCGACTGGGTCTAGCTGGGTGAGGACTCACCTGGAAGTACAGCAGATACTGTTGCCATTTCTGTTGACTTTTTTGGACTTAGGCAAAATGGATTCTGTGAGTGTCAGTGAGCGATCAATAGGCCTTTCCTTCTTCTGTGGTGGAGGAGAGGTTTTGAAATAAATGGTGAATAACAAATGAAACAATGTATAGTGGAAGTGTGTGTGTGTGTGTTTGGAAATTAGCTGAAAGTAAGCAAACATGGCAGTGGAGGTGCAAAGCAGCCAAGTCATTCTTCCGTCATGTATTTTTCCCTTGGAAATACTCATCCTTGAAGACACCCAAAGTTGGCAGTCTAAGTTCTTCATAGCACCTGGTTTAGAGGCTGCACAGTGCCAGTCTCTGTTGTAAAATTAAAGATGCTGTGGAGTTTTTTGGCCAGGCTTTTCTTTCTTTCTTTCTTTAGGTGGAGGGAATAATTAGGCTGTGGAGACAGACCACAGTGGTGGATGTGACATTGCTTCTCCCTGCAACACGCAATGGGGTTGGAAAACATCACTGCAACTTTTACTGTAAAACACATTTCTAGTTAAAATAAGAAAAACAGTTGTGATCTTTATCATCAGCATTTGATGCTGTAAATTGCAGTGTAAAGGTACAGTGGAATGACCACCATGGTTATCTGAGACGGGTTTTTTTTTTTCTGAAACGTGTTCCTGTTGAGGGTCGAAACTAAGGGATTATTTCTCAGAGATTTCTTTATGTTGGTGGCATAATTCTGGAGAGCTGTGATTTATTGCGGAGTTCTTGGCTTTTTCCCTCACTGCTGCTTACCAAAGCGAAAGTGACTCAGCCTCTTTATGGGAAAGTGTTTAGTTTGTCTGTTGAATTAGCCTTGTTACAATGTGTCATCAAAGCAGTATCTTTCCATTTGTGTGGAGCTGCTATTCTGGAATATAAATTACCTGACATCCTGCTCAAGTAAATTCTCTTGTCATGATAAGTAAGTATGGTTAATAAGTGCTTTTTTGTTTTCATTTATAATGTCAATTTTCTGTAGGTTTAGCGGGACCAGCTGCAAGAGAAACAAGTTTGAAAGTGAAGAATGTTTTTGTTCTCTCTTAATTTAAGCATAGAGTATGGTTCCCTCCAGCACAAAACACAACTTGACCAAACAGATCAGTATTAGGAATGTGCCTGTATGTGTGGGAATGTTGTAGCTCTACAGAATAAATGACACTTAGTCATCAAGGAGTACGTGCTTGCAAGCACAGTGTGACACCACAAGTGGCTTTAGGTGGTTTAATAGAACCCCTTCTGGAGTATTTCCTCAAGGTCAATTCGGTTTTCAAAATATAGATTATATTGGTCATGAAGAGACTAAATACGTAAGGTCACTGCTTCATCCCAGATATCTTTTTATTTGCAGAAGCTAGAATTCCTTTTATAATTTGCAGTAGAAGGAAAAACAAACAAATGAAAAACAAACATGATAAGTTCACTAAAGAAACTGACTATATCTTTTATTTGATGATCAGAGTAATCTGTCTTCTTCGTGTTCTCAATGTGTGTGCATGCATTTGTGCCTTTTCTGATACAATATTTGAATGATATTGATTCCAACTGAGCACACTAATGGTTGAAATATTTAATTATTGACAAATTATACAGTTTATACATATTTCATCATTTAATTCTGTTTCTGATTGAACCAAAATTAAAGATACTGTGGATTATTATATAATTTATATTAAAACACGTGGCTTTTTGTAATGGAGTACAAAGTAATTACAGACCAATTTCCTAAATAGTTTAAGGCTAAACAGTAGAACTCTGCCTTAGCTTAAAACATTGCATTCAAATTTATCGGACAATTCTGAATAAACCTCTTTTATTTTGGTGGTTGGTTCACCAGCTCTTATGGTCTGCCCTTTGAAAGTATTTCAGGGTTCCTACTTGGACAAGTTGCAAATGTGTTGATCTGTGGATTTTCTAATAAAATAGACATGGGAAAAAAAAGATGGGATGGGAAGTCCTTTCTGGTGGTAATACTCATTCTTGCAATGTAACTGCAAGTACGTTTTAAAAGCTGACATATGCATTATTTGTAACTAATGCAAACAAACTGTAAAGAAAAAAAGAAAAATGTTAAACAAAAATATGTTTGGCATTTAAGTGCCATTTCCATGAGAGTTCGTTCTGTACCTGTGGGTGTAAGTGCTAATGTACCGAAATCACCTTGGATCAGAACCGGGCCTGTAAACTGAATAACTGGGGTTGCTGTGTCAAGTGTTTGGTGTTAAAAGCATCTTTAAATATACATCACACATCACATCTCATGATGTTTTGCATCAGAAGTATGATATGAGTTTCCGGTGCTATTTCATGATTTGAAGGACTGAGTTGTTCAAGACAGGGCACTACTTGTCTCTTGCCAGTGTGGATGTTATGTTGCTTGTTCACACAGAAAAGGGATCTTTGAAAAGTACGTTTTTTTTTTTCTATTTCCAGGGTTGCATGGCCTTGGCATCTGTTTGGGGAATTTTCCATGTCCAGTATCTGGACATAGGGCCAGATGTGAAGCTGTAGGGCAGCTTTTTCAAAATAACTGACTAATCGGGGTGGTAGCATCCGCTGGCAACATGAACCAGGGTGCAGGCATGAAGGACAGTTTTGCATCTTCAGGATGGCTCCAGTTCCAGCTCCAATTTCTCTTTTTTTTTTAAGCAAAGCCTAGTCTAAGGAGAAATGGTTATTGCTGAGTTTCATTGATGGATGGATTGATTAGCTGTCGGAAAACAGACTTTAACAATGCCTGGTGCTGTGTGTGACCGCTTCTGTTTTAACAGCTGGATTTGCTAAACAACAGCTTGAGAAGAAGCATGCTCTTCTCTAGATACATATTTATGAGGGAGACAGGGAAGGCAAAGCTATGAAAAAGGCAGAAGCTGAGTAAACTTTCTCACTTGAACAGCTGATGGTAGTTGTGTCCCACTCTCAGCTGCATGGCCCGATGACAGCTTATGGCAGGGACATCCAATCAGTGCATTCAGGCGAGACCCAGCCTGTGCCATGACTTCATCCCCTCCCACTCTCCAGCAGATTTTTGTGGTTTGATTGCTATCTGGGCACTAATAAACAGCTGTAACCTGATCTGTTCCCCACTTGTCAGGAAGTTAGGCAGCTCTCGTTGGAGCAGTTGCTGCATGCACAGCAATGATGTCATTTACAAACAGTTGATTTTAATTTTTTTCTTATCTGGGAACTAAGGAACGTGTCTTATCTTTGCTTTACTACAGAATAAGTGATCCAGTAAGCAGAGTCCCATCCAAGTCCACTGAAGCTGATGGAAAAACTCTTGACTACTGCTGCTTGTATCTGGTTTTGTTCAGCTATGGAAACGAGAACATCTTGTGTTAGAATGAGTGTGGGCCTGCGCATTGGCCAGTGCGGCACCCGGGACTGACGCGGGTGATTGATGGGTGCACATACAGGTCTTAATGAGCTCTTGTTGACCGTATATTCAATACTACTAAATTAAAAGAAAGTAAATTATGAGCTGAGACAGAATCAGCTTTCAGATGTTTTCTGCAATCAGTTGTGTATTAATATTGGGAGTAACAGCTAATCCTTGTCTGAAAGTGTGTGTATATATGCATATACAGAAAATAGTTACAGAGATATAGTCTGTGGGTGGTGTTTTTTTATTTATTTTCTTTAGATCTGGCTCTATTCGACAGTTGATCTTTTCCATGTAAACATTTTAGATGCTGTATCTATGTGACATCAAAGAAAAGACAGGCAGTGAGCAGCAGCTCAGCAGACTTGCTGTTTGAGTCAATACGCATGGAAGAGGGAAATGCTGGTTCACATCCCTGTGGGCTGTGAATGAAAGCATGAAAGAGTTTTTTTGCATGAGAAATCTTCAGTGTTTTCATAACAAACTTGGGATGCTGAAATGTATAGTTGCTACAGCACTGTTCACCTCTTCATAAGCAGAATTACATTGCATGATGTTTAACAATAATGGGACTCTTGAATGACAGGTCTCCTTCTAAGTCTTAGAAAACTTCAGTTTGGATTCAGTTAGCAGAAAACGAAAAGAAAATTTTAGTGTCCTGTCCAGGGGCTGTGTGTTAGCAATTGCTAACCTAGCATAAATTATAAATGAGAAAATTCAGAGCAGCTCTTGCTTAATGTAAGCAGAGATTTCTGCTAACTCAGCTCCTTTGTTCCTTTAAAACACGTAAGAAGAGGGGGAATGCTGTAACAGGCAAGATTTACTGTGGCTGAGGAAGTTGCAACAGTACCGACTGTTCAAAAGTAACTGAAACTGGTAAATAATCGTTTGGTATTTCTTTCCCTAGACAGCTTCTGAAAACTTGTGCCTTTACTAGTTCTGTTCCCTGACTCATGATGGCGTTGGGAGTTTTGATACCAATAGCTATTGCTGTGTAACTTCAGCAAGGTCTACAAGTAACTTGGAGGAGCATAGGAAAGATTATCCATGCACAATCCATGGATTGATTGATCCCTGACACCTATAAATGTCAGTTATGGTCATAAGCTGTTTGCATGGAGGCAGCAGTGATTTTATTTTTTTTTCCTGCATGTTGCACCATTTTGAGGATCAGGTGGTAGCAGAGGTGATACCTGTGTGCCTACATGAGTTTTGCAATAACTCTGCTTATAGGATTAAAAGACAGACTTCTGTTTACTTTAGTACGTCTGATTTAACGTGGAGAAGGTACAAGTCTGCTAATAGCTAGCCATTGTACTTTTTTGGAAATTACATAAATAATGTTTGTGCTGCTCTTTGTATTTTGCAGTCAGACATGTATGTATTGAAGTGCAGTGGTTAACAGGAGGTTTGTGATACAGAAACAAACAGACCAAACTTTCAAAAGAGGTCTATACAGGAAGGTCTCCTTCTTCAAAATCTGGCCTTTAAGATTTATTTGAAGCACTGGTTCTTAAAAATCCCTTTCACGCGAGACTGTGTGTGGTATGTGGTTGGCAACTCACGTCTGTTCCTAACTTGGTAGCAGTTAATTAAATTTTCATCTTTTATTTAAATCTTATCACTTTCCAATCTTTCATGATTTTTTCAAGCATATTTTGTCTCCCCTCCGAGGATATTTTTTAACAGCAGTCTATCCATGCTATTAAATTGCAGAGGATCCCATCTTACAAGGTGATCATGGCTAAGGTTAATGGGACTTTGAGGCCAGTCTGCCTCTCTGGGAAGCAGTAAGCAGTGGGATGAGTGGAGGCGTGCAGCGAAGTGTGCTGTGCAGTACAGGAGTTTGCTGTATAGTGTCAAGATCAGGTTAAAGAAAAAACAACCAAAACTTCCAAATATCAAGTAGTATTGTTTATGCACCAGTCATCTTTCCCCCTCCTGCAGTCTAATGCACATTTCTTTCCTAGGAACAGAGCATAACCATGTTTGCTATTTCAGCACATTGTCATGTTTCTGAAAAATTCTGAGTGACAAAAAGCAGCTGTTGGATGGCTCTTTTTCTTCTTTATGCCAAAATTTTTATTCGACTAGAAATTCTTCTGCTGGCTTATTACTTTCTTTGGCCATATGTATGTCATATAAACAGACACTGGACAGATATATGTGTTTAAAGTTTGTGTTTTTCATGTTGTATACTTAAGATCTCTTTGTTTGCTTCTGGATTACATTAACTAAGTGTATGGATGTAGGTATAACTTATAATCATGGTTACATTGCATATGAGGGGTTTCTCCTGTCTCCAGCTGTTTGACATCTTTTCAGAGTATGTGGATTTTCAAAAGTTTTATTTTATGTAGAATCTTAAGTTCAGCCTATAACTCCTATTTATAGGGGGGAAAAAAATAAATTTTCCATTTGAGGAATCTGATATTGCCTTCATGAGTGGTAAGTGGAAGATTGTGTTGTGCTGAAATCTGGATTTTGATCATGCTCTTTGATATTTCTTTTTTTTAGTTGGCTTAACAGTTCCTTGAGCTTTGAACGTACCAAGTCCATATAAATAGGGAAAGGAAGTTGCTTTTGGCATTGTTGGTGACCCTCTAGCTATCTGCAGAGCTTCAACGTGGCTTGGAAGCATATGGAAGAATAGGTTTTAGTAAAGTCATCAAAACTGCTTGGGAAGAGAATTGGTTATCATGATGGTATTGACTGACTGTACAGTATACTGTTTAGTCCAATGATCCATTTCAGGCTTTTGAATACTTTCTTAACTATTGTGAGCTTAAATCTTGTGCTGCATTGTCTTTAAAAGCTCTTTCACAGTTTTGCAGTTAATTGGGAACTCGGACTGTTACGTTATTCAGTTTCATGGAGGAAACAGCAATTGAGGCTATAAATAAGACATTTTCCAACAGGCTTTATATCAGCTGTTTTTTTGGATCTTGTATCATCTTGTTCAGAAGATATTGTAGCGTATTTTACATTTTCCAGGATATCTTCCAGAAGTATAACTCATCTGTTAGAGAAATTACAGGATGTTAGTTGTATAGTAACACTGTTTTTCTCAATAGTGTTTAAAGTTTTATTCTTCTGAAATTTACCAGTTTTATCAGTTGTGGATCCTGCCTTCACATACTGTTAAGCTGATCCACACGCAGCTCAACCTGCACTATTGACCTTTTGTTTGCTCACTCATCTGTGACACTGGTATTATAGCGTGCTGGAAAGCACCCACCAGGGGCTTGTGGTGTGCAAGGAGCTGCACGGAGGGTAGAGCGAAGGACTATGATTTCTCCTCCCTCCCTTTTAAGGGAGCATAGCAAATGGGAAGGTCAAGGAAACTACATTTTGTTTATAACTCAGTCTGCCATAGAAGTCTCAGAACATGGATTTTGTTGGTGGAGTATGTGCTTTAGGTGAGGTGTGTACGGCAGGCAAATAGAACTTGTTGAGGACAATTCCTCTAGATTACCTTCTCATTACTGGCTGAGTACAGGAGTTAGAAGGGAAAGCAGCGTGGCCACGTCAGGACTCACAAATTTGAGACGGTTATACATGGGATAGGCTGCCTGCCTTGGAAATAGGCCTTTTCCCCTATTTATTTTCTTTCTTCTTATTATTATTTTTTAAAAAACAAACAAACAAACAGTTAATCTGTGGAAACAATAAATAATAACGAAAGGCAATCAGAAGTCTGCAGTCAGTCAGGGCTGTTTTCTGTCACTCTGACAGCTACTTCTCAGTTCAGCTTGCTTTTGAACATTCCTCATTACTGTGCTCCTCAAGTGTGATGGGAGAAATCCAGGCTGAAAACACTTTTTCAGTTGTTCAGTTATATTGTGCTTTAGTGCGTCTCTCCAATGGTGGAGAAGCATGGTCCCGTGTAGTGTAAAGGCAAGTTAATTCAGTCTCTGGATCTCATCTCTTGAGATTTAATGGCGTAATGTGGTAACATGCACAGATGTTGTTTGATCTTAACAGCCCAGTCCTGCTCCAGAGAAGTCCATGGTACTTGAATCCAAGGATGAAATGGCGGTTTCCATGTGGCTGTGAGCAATATCCTCATTTTTGGCTGCTCTGAAGCTACTGTACTAGTACCCGCAACCCCTGATAGAAATTATGTAGTAATCTCTGTCAGTGTTCATCCAAGATAAATAAGAACCACGTGGGTGTGCGAGGAATGACTGCAGTTCTTTGCGTACAACCTTGCCAAGGTGCAAGAAGGGAGGTCACTGCTGCTTAGAGCAGACCTGACATGGCAGTTCTGTCTGAGACCTCCCCAGGCAATTCACTGAAGAAAAAGGCTCTCGTTTATAGTTCTTATTTGTGGAAATAAGTATTTATGGTGCAGTCAGATCTCTGCTGATAGCAACATGACAGACTGAGTGAAAGACTGATATGTTTTAATAAAACCTTCATTGGATTTCCTAATATGCTTCATGTGCTTTATATGCAGTGTTGTCTTTCACAACTTGAGTGGTAAAGGGTTTTCTAATTTGCATGTAAAAATGAATTCTGTTTGTCACTGGATATACTTTTCTTGGCCAAACTCATGCTCTCTCAGGCTTGTTTTCAAAACAGAACAGCTGTTTTGCGAATGTAGCTATCGGAAAGCTGTTTGGCATAATTGCACTCCAGTAACTTCAGCACCCTCTTACCTGGCACCATGCCCTTCAGACACTTTTATTCATGCCTTCCCGTTGAACTTTAGTATAGGGTTTGCATTTCCTTTTTACACAGACTGACTTTGCTTGTGGAAATAAAAGCCAAGCCTGGTAATCCCCTGCAGTGACTGCCAAGATGCCTCTGGCAGGCTGCGTGCCGGGGGAGCCCAGCCCCGCCGGGCAGGCCGTGCCCGCTGCGGCGTCCCAGCGCCCAGCGCCTGGGGAGCGCCCCGACCGCCTGCTGCCTTCTTGGTTTCATGTATGTTTGCGTTTTGAGGATACTGTTACTGTTTGTTGGAAAACATTACTGAGGGTTTGTGGATAGCTGGAGTCTTTATGTAATGCCACACAAGCGGAGCTCCTTAGGGTAGGCACCTGGGTGGAGGGCAGGGCTTTGTCCCTAAGTGGATGGTGGAGCAGGAACAGTGTCCGGCCGCAGCTAGAATTCATTGTGGGGTTTTTGTGAAGACTGAGAATTTTGTGGCTCGCTCTCTGGGGAGTACCGGGCCACAGTGGTGACTTGGGGTCTGAGTAATTGCAGACAGCTTTCCGCTGCTTCGCTTGGGTCTTCGTGGCACAGCTGGAGCCCTGGAGCCAGCACAGCGATGCTGCTGGGGACGCCGGGCCAGTCGCTCAACCTCTGGTGTGACATTTGTGTGTGACAGCTGGCGGTCAGGGCTCTGGTGCTGCGCTGACCCTCTGCATCGCAGGGCTCTCCATGCGGCCAAACCTGCTCCGCACAGCAGGGACACTGTGGGTGGCTGCAGCTAAAATAGATGTAGCTGAGCACATCCTGAAATGGAAACATCACTTGGATGAGCTTACTCCCCTGGGGTCTGGGTAGTACTCGCAGTTACACTCTTGTGAGCTCAGGAAAGTCATTTTAAATTTGTGTTACTAGGCCCAAATGGGACAGGTGTTCTAAGGGGTTGTTATACCTATATATAGCAAACAAGGAATATATTTTTTTCAAAGCGAATGAAGTTAAAAGGTTAAAAAGAAATCGGGAGAAGTATTTGGTGGTCGGAAGCATTCTCGTCATTCACTTCCACAGGAAGAAACAAATATCTCCCATGCTACGCTTAGTGGAACTCTGCCAGTAAAACTGGTGCAAGTTGTCACTTATATCTAAATAAAGTTACAGGAGCCTGCAGGATTTACATTAATATTTTTGCAGTGTCTTGCTAGCTAGAAAAGAATGGTGCTTCTTTCCTCATTTGGTTAATAATACCCTCTGTAGTATGCCAAGGTAGCTATCATTTAATGCACTTTGCATTGTCTCTTCATACACACTATAGAAGAAAAAAAGCATGTTTCTCTCCTCTTTGGTGAGACACAGATTACTTTAAAAAAATCCACAAAAAACCAAACCCCCAAAAAAGAAAAAAAAACACTCTGCCACACCCCCAAAAAATCAACAAAGAATAAATAGTCTAGAAAGAAACTTAAATTCTAAATCAATTCTAAATGCTATAGTGTACTTCTGCTGCACTTAAAAATTAAGTTCCACATGCACCTTAAATTCTGTGGTGTAGCAGAGACATGGAAATAAAGCCTTTTAAAGCTCTTCATGTGTAATTTAAAAAAAAAAAAATCATTGGCAAGTATGCTAAGAAGAAAACATTTTCAGTGTGAATAATACCTTTATAAAAATAGGTTCCTGTTTGTTCTGTGACTGCTTGTAAACCTGACTCAGGCACCCAAATTAGATTGCTTCACTGGCTGTGAATTTCATACAGGTTCTTTTGCAGTTTCATGTCAATATAAACAGCACTATTTGTCTGCTCAGCTTTCTCCATTTTATATAGCTCAGGTTGAAATCCCTTATGATTTGGCACGTCATTCTCTTTCCTCCTATTTCGCAAAACTCAAGTAACATACCAGGCTCCGTAGTGAATTTTGAAATTCGTGAACAATGTGAAGGTGGAGTTACTGTGAGTTCTATTAAAAGGGAGTAAGAATATCCCATAAAGAATGGTTGGTTATTGTTTGCTTGCCAGACTGTACATGTATGTTGATTTAATACTTAGACTTGGTGACGGTGGGTGGAATCTGATGCAGTTCACATTTTGTCATTTACATCCTTTCGTCAAGTGCAGATTTTTGAAATAGTTGCTGTTAGCATTCCTCAGGAAGGGGTAGGTGTGAAATATGTCTACTCCAAACTAAATTCCACAGTTATAGTCAGTGCTTGACCAGTCACCTAGGAAACTTTCAGCAATGGATTCACTTGGCTTGGCAATGCAGTCTGGTACAATCAGGTTTTCCGCTTCCCTCTAATTCGAAAATGCAGTGCTTAAACAAAGAATTGATCGTAACCTAATCTGTTCCATAGAGAAAAATCCTATCCTCTGTCTTCAGTTCTGTTTTAGTCATAGTCTAAGATATAATGTTCTTCATTTCTTTCGTGGTGACTCCTGTAGAATTACTTTAGCTTGCACGACCTACGACGATTTTGAAGGTATTGAACTATTATTGCTGCGTTTATGTCTGTGAGTCAGTGCATCTGTGAACACATTGCACTGGAATCCTCTGTGGAGGTCATCCTGTCCTTCTGAGATGTGCTCATGGGATTTTCTTTCGATTCTTGCCTGCAAAAGACTGCTAGCACTTAAGTGAGAAAAAGATGGAGCAATTTATCTCCTAAAACTGTTTTCCCCAAAGTTTTGATTGTTCGAGTTTAGTTGATTGAAGCATTTCAAGGATTTCCATTTTTTTCTTTGCTGTGTATCGTATGGCAGGAGTCTCAGTCTGGTTCAACAGAGCCAGTAGTTAAAATCTTCACTACTTCAGTTCTGTTGAGTGAAAGGAGCCAAAAAACCACACCAAGGGTGGAGAAATAGTATGTGGTGGGGAGGGCAAGTAGAAATGTTGTCTGTAGCTGAAGAACTTGGGTAGTGTCGGACAAAACCCGCAGGAGCCTTGCTCAAGGCACAGAAGGTTGTTTTTTTGTGGAGTAGGTACCGGGCACGTGGTGCTGTCACTGCCTGAAGGTTACATCAGTTCGAGGAGTGCTGGGTAAGAGCAAGGTCACAAAATGGACTGGCTGCTTCAGAATGTGCAGAAACCCCATCCAGGTCAGGAAAACACATGAACTGAGACTGGTAGAAAAAGCAGAGAAAACATATATAAGTTTGTCTTACCCTTGCTCTTGCTTATGCGCACTGTTATAGCTGCTGTTGAGGATGGACTGGCCAGACCACTGTCTGACCTAGTAGGAATGTTCTTGGAAGTGACCTGTTGACTAGGGCTGAATCTAAGCCTTATTTCAGTGGAAAAAAATATCAGTGACTCCTGAGACTGGTCTCCACAGTTTGTCTGCTGTGGCTATTTTAGGCAGACTTGAATTTCATTAGAACAAGTGTTTTTTATGTTACTCTGCAAACAGTCTATGTTCCTACAGGTATTTTTGCTTGACTGAGCAGAGGTGTACTTGAAGTACTCTGGTACTTGGCTGCAGGGCATTGCATGAGTAATTTGTAAGGTGCATTTCTTCTGCGAAGTGGGAAGCAGATCGTCATCTCGTGTGTTAATTTTGCTGGTGTCAAATAAAACGAAATTGCAAGCAGTTATTGATTTGAATATGCTCAGGATGACATTTCAGGTGCCTGATGGCTACTAAGTCTGTGGTGGTGGACAAGGCTGAAGGGTTAATAGGGATGTTTTTCACAGCAGCCACTTCCAACACATGTTACTGTGCTGGTGAAGATAAACCCAGAGGATGTTTTTTGGGAAAGTGATGCGGCAACAGGCACTGTGTCTGGAATGCTCATTAGAGGTGATTAATTTTACTTTCTTGTAAGGATTGATCTCACAGGCTCTGTTCAGAGGGCAGCTGTTGCTTGAACTTGGACCAAACTGGGGAACTGCAATGTGCTCTGGGGTGCAGGCTGGTCTGATTAAATACGGATGTTGGATAGGAGGAGTGTCTTTCTCATAGCTTTGAATTATGTACGTTGGTTATGCAGCATATTGCATAGGGGTGCCGAATGCTGTTCAGTAGTTTAGCCAGGAAGCTGTTTAGTGGGAATTTGTGGCCTCATTTGAACTGTGTCAGAATGCCTGGGATATGAGAAGGAAATTGGTTGCACGGTCATTTACCTGCAATGTAGTCAGAGGGCAAAATTAGCACTGCTATAATTTACAGAGGCTCTGAGTAAAAACAAACGAACAAAAAACAAAACACCAAAACCCCAAACAACAAAACAAAACAAAAAATCAAACAAAACCATTGTGGTGGGGTTTTTTTTGTGTGTGTGTTTTTTGTTTTTTGTTTTTTGTTTTTTGTTTTTTTTTCCTGCCCAAGGACTTAAAAGCGCTAAATGCTGCTTGTTGGGGTCCTGGTTAACTGGTTTCCATGGTTGGGGTTTTTTGCCCTATTTGCATGAAGAATATGATATGAACAACTTTCAGGGGAGTTACTGACGTTGGGTGAAGTTCTCTGATACCATTCAGTCCTGTGATAAGAGGTCACAGGGTTAGCTCAGACTGAAAAGTAGTAAGTTATTTTTGTTTTAAAGATTCCTTCCTGTCCAGTAGTCATACTAGCTTTGTTTTTATGTCTTGAGCTGGTTGTTTACTGGCTAGATAGGTTTGTTTGCTTCCTCTTCCTGAGGATAATTGTAAATACAGCACCCTTGTCCATAGCAGTTCTTGTTCAATAATCTCTCACACCTGTAATATGACAGTGTATTTGCCTCCTCTCTTTGAATGAGACGCAGGGAAGTCATAAAGCCCCCCTGATCCAGTGCCGTTCAGTGCATTTTTTGTTATAAACCGTGGCTTGAAAATGTATTAATACATTTTCCTTCTTTCTCCCTCAGATAAACTACTAGTTTTTACTGTAGCAACTAAAGAAACTGATGGCTTTCACCGTTTCATGCAAACTGCAAAGCACTTCAACTACACAGTAAAGGTATTGCATGTTTTCCTACCAAATATTCATACTATTCTGCCTTTATATGGAAATAGTGCGGTAGTGACTGAAATTGCATTAGCTTCCTTGCATGCTGTGACAGAGTAAAATGATTACAGAGCTTGGGGTCAGGCAGGGCACTTACATGGCCCTGCTGCTTACCTGCTCGACCCCCTCTGAACAACCACAGGAGGAGGCTTCTTCCACTGCCTTAGGAACTGTTTTATAGATCGGTAGCTGCTGTGATCTGTGTCCTCAGTCACTTGCAGGCTCTGCCATGATTTATCATACAGCCTTGCTTTTCAATGTGGCTGGTTTTGTTTGCTTGAATACTTGTGGAAGCGGCACTGCACTCAGAGAGTTTCAGATGTCTTCCTCCTCCTTAAACAAGGCTGGATCCCAGCTGTGGGGAAGGTCACAACTGAAAGTTCCACTATGTTTCCCGGGAACCTGTAATTCTCTGAGAGGGCAAAACATTTCTATCATTCTTGCCAGCCTTGTTCCATGTCTCTGTATGTCACATACCGAGGTTGGCCTCTGTCTGACCTTGGGAAAAATGAAGGGCACTAACCTTCTTCTAAACTTTCCCCACAAATGGGTTCTGCAAGAGAAAATCCAGGAATTCAGATGGCATTATGAAATTTTTCTGCTTACTTACCACAGTGTCTACACTGTAAATAGGAAATTATTTGGGTGTCTAAAGTTTGACTTCTACCACTGCATCTGGAAGACTGAGAGAACCTTTCCTAATATGATAATGTTGTATTAAAGCACCTGAGAAGTCTGAGCTCTGGATACATCTATTAGCTTTGCAGATTTGTCCAAAACACTATGCAATGTAGTTTTTCCAGGTTTTATAAGTTCCAAAAACATTATGTTCAAAACCCACAAAAAGTTTCAGGGCTTTTTTCTTTTTCTGAGATGTAATTTGATATAGTGCTTGACTAGGGAGGAGTTTTATTTAGCTGACTGTAGCAGCCTGCAGTGTATTAGGGAACCTATCCTTCCCATGTACAAAAGTGTTCTGGAGAGATTTCAGAAAGCCTGGAGCTTGCAATTTATTTTAACAATAACCTGGTCCACCAAGGTCTCTTATACTTCCTGTTCCCAAAGTGATTATATTCACTTTTAAAGGTCTCATTCAGAATGTTTTTCTAATAGAAATTTTGAAACAATTATTAGCTTTTTTTTTTTTTTTTCCTGAAGGAGACAGATTTGAATAAGTGGTGGTAGAAGGCAATTTCCCAGTTCTTATTTGGTTAAGAAATGTCTCTCTCATGTTTTTGCAGTGATGTCATTGTGATGAATGCTGCTTCAGACATGGAAAACTTACGATGCTGGAAATGCTGGCTTGCTATGCTTTAATGTGTTGCTTCTGCTTTAACATCTGTTTTCAATAGGGTCTGCTTTAAAAGGCTTCTTGATTTTGGGTACTAGCAAAAAGTCTTTTTTTTCTTATTCCAGGTACTAGGAAAAGGTGAAGAATGGAAAGGTGGTGAGCTGCCTAACTCGATTGGTGGAGGGCAGAAAGTTCGACTGCTTAAAGAAGCCATAGAAAGCTATGCTGATCAAGAGGACTTGGTTGTAATGTTTGTTGAATGGTGAGGAAACCTGTCTTGTTGCCTTTATATTTTAGTCTGGGTAGGCATGCGAAAGTGACATACTGCTGGACATGCTGAAAATTGTATGCTGCTTTCCCCTCTTTCTGCTTATTTGAGAGAGCGTGCTTCCATTTTTCTTCATTCATAAAAACAGCAGATTGCTCTTGGAGCAATCCTTACTTTTTTAACGAATTTACAGATGTGAGAGTTGTTCATAGTTCTGCTGCCTCAAGGGGGTGAAAAAATGTTACTGGGAGCTGACAGGCTTTTCGGCAAGCGTTTGTCCTCTCCCTGTTCAGCTGTGCTGAGGGCAGGACGTGGCTGTGGGCTGGGAGTGTGGAACGGGGGAGAGCAAAAGCAGCTCCAGAAATAAAGTGGCCAGCAGAGACCAGAGCATGATCTTGTGCCATGAAGTGATACGGAGGAAGCTGGAGATGGGCCCCTGAGGAAGGCACTTAACAGGAGAACTTCTTTTACATGTTAGAGAACTGAAATGAGAGGCTTGGTGCCAGATATGCTTCTGATGCTTGTGCTGTCTGTACGACAGGGGGATGGAGAGACAATGCTGCTGCAGGTGCCAGATTATAGCTCATAGCACAGCTATGCTTGAACATCCTCGCTGGAGGCCAGATAGGATTCTCCCTGTCACAGAGAACAGGGAGCTCAGACACGTTCAAATCCCACTTTTTCCATTGCTTCCCTCTGCTTTTTTTCTTTCCTTCCTCCTCTTCTTTTGTTCCTGTGACAAGAGCATGATTAGAGCAGCTAAGAATCCAGCTCACAGCAGCTGCCATGCTTTTCCACACTAGCATTAACCAGAGTGGGGTCACAGCTCTATAAGAATTGCTGCAAGGAAGGTACAGGACCAAGTCTTGCATTGGGGACATGGAGCCCTGATTGCAGACAGGCAGCCTTGGGGAGGTAGCAGAGGGCAAGCAATGTTTCATGCTATTGCTACTGAGTTGTGTTGGAATGTCTGCTCCAGGATTTTCTTTCAGCTTTTAACTTGCCTTTATTTATTTACTTTAAAAAATTTGTCAGATTAAGAATTTTAGGGATCCTTTTGCAAGGTAGAGGTTTGGAAAGATTTGTACAGCAGATACCATCACGAGAGAGAAAGTGGTCTGACAGTGGTATTGACTGGAAAGTTCATTTATTGTTTTGTATAAATTAAGAGTTTAGGAAAGTTGGAGTAGCCTACTAGACTGGTAGCAAATATAAAGGTGCTACTCAGTTTCTTTTTTTACCTCTTGTGTTAAGTGGAAGATAGAGCTAGAAAGCCAGTTGATGAACAAGTTTTGTAAGGGAAACTTATTACGCTGAATATTTTCTTTGTATGGTTAATTGACAGTAGAAGTAACAAAAGAGTTTGGAGGTACACATTCTGTTTTTGAATTTTATTGACTTGATCAGTTTTGCATTTGGTAAGTGCAAAAAGTATCTTTCTAAAAGTAAGAATACTACATGTTTGTTCATAATGTTGTCCTAGTGATAATGCAATAACTGAAACTTTAAAAGATTTATTTGGGAGGTTTTTGTCTTTACTAAATACTCAGATGAATCAAATATTTCCCAGATGTTTCCTACTTACATTCAATTTCTTTGTTTTCAAATTTATTACCCTGATTCATCAGTATTTTCTCCCTATATGGTAAAATATGCAAATCTGTTATCAGATTTGGGTATAGCTCTAGTTCTTCTCCAACAAAATTTATTCTCTTGAGGGGCAAGCTGTCTGCTGGAATGGATGAGAGAGTACAGAGGACTGTGTGTATTGAAGTGCAGATGCTATGATCTTTCTTGCCATGAAATATCACAGGATTTAAGGCCTCTCAAGTTTTTGAGGTCCCTAATCCCAACTACATGTTGATTTAAAGCTGGTGGAACTGATTCCAGATAGGAGAAAAAATGGTTTGCTCATTCTAGCATTATATTTTAATTCTAGTGAGCTTTTTTCATTTCCAGGAATCCTGGTTTGCAATTTAAATGTTGATCAATGTAGCAGTAAGTTTGGAGAAGATAAATATAGTGAACTTCCTTTCTTTTTCAAGTGTTTCTTATTATATTAATTGTGAAGCATTTGGAATATTAATCTTGAGGGCAGGGAAAGGAAATGTCTGGTTTACTTACTGGAACTAGGCAAATAATTTATAGTGAACTGCTTGCTTAACAAACTTAGCTTCTTGCTTTTGAGCACTTTTTTATATATCTCACAATTCTGGAAAAAGTTTGAACAACTTCTGTGGACAGCTTGTATCTAGGTACAGATAGCAAAATGCTTTGCCTGTAGGTGGAACGCTATTTAAATTAGGCTTGTTTTTGCAAGAGCTAACTACTGGTTTACTTTGGACAGTTTCAGATTGAGCTGGCTGATGGCCATTATAGACTGGATAAAATAGTTGATGCTGTGACTGTTCATCCAGAACTCCCACAACCATCTATTTGTATTATGGAAGACTTTTGAAGCACCCCCCACTCCCCCTTTTTTTTTTCTTTTTTTTTAACATTTGTCAGGAAGTAAAGGATAATTACATTTTCTACATATCTCAAAATGGTTAAGTTATGATCCTGGTAGAGGATATAGTGTAAATGACAGAACAGCTGTGTGGCTGAACAGCCCAGTAAAATAAGATGAGATACAGGACCTGAATTGCTGGTTACTAGTAAGACCTCTCTTGTTTGTATTTTGAGCTCTTAACCCGCAGCTCGAATAGTAACAAGTCCTTGTAGTTGTGAAAGTTGTGGGTGCGGGAGTTGCATGTTCATTTCTAGAGGACTTGAGCTATCATCAGTGTTGCCCTGTGTTGCTGGGAGTGCTGGGCGCGTAGCTGGGTGGAATCCAGCCCCAAGCATCTGCCATCTGGGAGATTCAGGAAATGGGATTGGAGTTGTGGAAAGTTACTGGTGTGTGTCCTCGTCTGTTTATTTATTTATTTATTTATTTATTTTCTTTTTTTTTTCCCCACCTTCTTGCTTTCTACTTAGTCGGAGGGATTTATGAAGAATAAATAAAGAGAGTATCTGAGTTTTTCCAGCTTGCCAAGGCAGCCTGCTTTTTCCTGGATTTACCCAGTTTTTTTTCTCCCCTGTCAAATTTTGGAGTCCCGGTAGAAGTGATTAATGTGTATCACCCATAATAACAGTATAAACTGTCAAGGATAGTCCTGGGACCCATTTCGTGATGGTCTTAGTGATGTAGACCTGAGGTGAATCCTCTGTTACAGTAGGAGTTGAGTGCTGGATAGACTGAACATGATCTGACATAGCAGGTAAGCAAGGCAAACGATGGATTGATAGGTTTGAGTTTGACTCTAGAAGTTTTCCTGTTGCCTGGAGAGATAGCAGGAGCCTCATAAAGCAGCTGATGGGGAGGCTGGTGGAGATGCTGCCTGGGAGGAGGTCTGGTGGCAGTAAATCACCTCTTGACAAAACAGAGGGCCATGAAAATTAGTGGAAAATGTACGTCTGTGCTGGATTCATCCTCCTGCATAATATCCATCAGTGTGTAAAGTTTACAATAATTGATAATGCAGTTTAGCAGCTCTGCACTGTGCTTTTTATTCTAAACTGTGCTGTATTAAGTAGCATATTCCTTTCGCAAGCAGAGCCTGTGTCTAGCCCAGCATGTTGCTCAACTTTGGCTTGCTTTTCCAGAATGAAAGTCCTTGGAAGCAATGTTCCAGGGGTGTTTGGTTCCCTCCTGCAGCTGTAAGTCATTGCAGCAGCTGCATTAACCTGGTAAAAGAGGAGCAGCACAGCCTGCCATGAGCTATTAAGTTAAAGCCTCAGACAAATCTCTAGTTTTGTCTGTATTCAACTTGTCTCCTGTTTCTTGCTTGTTCTTCAGGCTCATTCTGGCTTTGAATTGGGCTACACCAGTTGAATGGAAAAGAGAGGGAAGTGTATTCCTGTATATTTGGGCAGAAACAGACCGTTTTTGCAGAACTGGGGAAGCTCCAAAATGTACAATATTTTTTTCATACGTTCTTCTGCCAAAGTTATAGAAAAACAAAGCAGTGAGAGCTTTCAGAAATCCACTTGCTTTATACAGACAACATAACACACTTCCTCTCCAAGGCTCATACTTTACTCTGTGGTGCAAATATTCTCTTGCATTTGTAAGCCAGCTGTTGTTCAGTTCTTTTAGGCCAATTGCATGAAATCCCCTTTGAAGAATGGACATTTTAAATAATTTCAGAACTGTAATAAAGAAGTACCAGAAGTCAGTAATGGTTGATCTGTTGGCACTATTGCTGAGTAATACATTGCAGTGTAAAAAGCTCTGTGTACTGCCAGTGTGGGTACTGCTGTCCTTCTTAGCCCAGCTAAAAGACTTTTCAAGAACAGAATCTTAGTCAAGGCTAGACGTTTTGGTTTTGGTAGCTGTGCCATTCCTTTGTCCTGTATCAGGGCTGATGATTTTCAATTACTAAGGTAAATGTATACAGTAAGGATTTACCTGCAGAGGAAGCTGTGAGGCTGAGATGCTACCATCAGACCCAAATATTCTCATACGGCCAGAGATTAGTCTATGATGTGATTCCAACGTTAGTGTCATGGTTTCATTCTATGTAAAATGAACCTTGAGGTGGTTTGCACATTAATGCCTTTTATATGTAGATCTAAAGTACAAGCAAAGGAACCTTATACTCTGAATAATGTACTCACACATATTTTGAGATTGGTGTTTTGTTTGTTTATTTGTTTCCCGAGGGCATTGATTTAGATACAGTTTAACAACAAGAAACCACTAGGCTTGTGATATTACATTTTCCCGTGACCTTTGCCAAACCCGTGCAGTTTCTTTCTGTTTTGGGGTAGTGGTGACCTTTGGCTGTGCGTGACTGCAGCTTTTAGAGATGAGCCCTCCACCTTTAGGTCTTTGTCCTCAACGGGAGTTGGGAGTCAATTCCGATTAACACATATAGGCAGGTGAAGTTTTTTGTAGACAGATATTGTGAAGTTTAGGGCCTTCTGAAGTCTTCAGCTCGTTAAAGAGGTTGAAGGATAAATTGTATATGTTATATTATTATTGTTAGGATATTATAAGATATTAGATATATGGTGAGGATGCAATACAGTTTGAGTTTCTGGGCAACTAGGTTTTACTAAGTACCTTCACGATAAGACTTTTCAGAAGCAAGTCAGTGCCATTGTGTTTTGGAACAAGATCATCTAGAGTTTCCCAGTGAGAATCAAATAATCTTTCAGTTCTACTCTATTTCAACTGCGAAGTTTTTTGTTTATTTCTTTGGGGTTTGTTTTGTTTTGGTTTTGGTTCTTAAACGCATAAGCAATTTTCTAAAGGGGAAAATGTATTTTTTTACTCAAAATACATGAAATGAGAAAGGTAGACAAAATCTGAAGCAAAAAGAATGTTCAAAATGTGGAAGGTTAAAAAAGTATGTAAAAAAAGGGAAACTCTGTTGGATGAATAGTATTGATGGAAGTTTTTCTCCTAAAAGGGTATATGATTTTACATGGTGGTAAAACATGATTTAATGAGTCATTTATCAGAATGAAAGGGCTGTCTGTACGATTTTTAATATTTGAATAGTCCAACCACTTGTTGTTTTGAACACAGCAGCATTAAAAATAATCTAATGGATATCTTTTATTTATTTTTAGCTATGATGTTATCTTTGCGGGGGGCCCTGAAGAGCTGCTAAAGAAATTTCAGGAAACTAATCATAAAGTGGTGTTTGCAGCAGATGGACTCATTTGGCCAGATAAAAGGCTAGCTGACAAGTATCCTGTTGTCCGGAGTGGAAAACGATTCCTAAACTCAGGAGGCAAGTGTGATTCTTCAACACGTTAGACTCTTGAACTTGAACATGGCTCGCTTCTGTTATCTGATTTATGTATTTGTTTGTGGAACTGTTCTTGAATTCCCCAAGTATAAAATTGAGGATTGGATTTGCTGTCCTCCTTTTTTGCTCTCCCTCCCCACTGGAATAGGTCTTCTTCTGTGCTCAAGAATAGTTTTCATTCAAACTTACAGAGTATTAGTTGTCAATCCCATGTAAAAAAAGCAGGTAAATGGAGTAACTGCCTAACAAGCAGCTGAGCCTTGCGATGAAATGCTGTGCAGGGATGACCCATTTGCCACCGACTGAATCTACTTCAGAAAGAATCTAGTGTGCAAGCCCAGTCAAAGCGGTATGTGCTATTTAAAGGCACAGTTTAGCTGGGTCACAGAATCTCCTGACTCATGTGGTTTAGCTGCTACAGAGCACAGAATGTCACTTCTCCGAGGTACATGGTGCTGGACAATGTATAGATCTAGGACTGTCCCAGTTCCTTTCCCTCCCTTCTTTACCTTGTCTGTCTGCCCTGTCTTTTTTGTTTTGGCTTAACCTTAATGTATATTGGCTTAGAGTTGGATTCTCTTTGTAATTCTGACAGTATTAGATTCAGGCTTCTCTGCTAGTAGGAAGTGATTGATGAAAATGAAACTTTTTCCACAGATGGGCTTTTTGGGAACAGTAGTACTCTGATCTCATGCTTTGTAGTTCTCAGGGCCATCCTAAACAGATCTGTTTCCTTTTTTTTCACCTAAAATAGCATTAGTATAAAAATAACCATTAATTATAAACCCTTTGCAACCGAACTGGTACATATCACAAGAAGAAAACTGTATTTTGAGCCAAGTTGTATAGATTTCATACTTTTCCTTTGCTGGCACCAAACAGTCAGAATGAAGTCCCTGACTGGCGGACAGCATTGGCAGAGTAGTGCTTTTTATGGAAATAACTTATGTGTGTGTGATATTGCAGGATTTATTGGTTATGCTCCGTATATAAATAGTATTGTGCAGCAATGGAATCTGCAGGACAATGATGATGACCAGCTGTTTTACACCAAAATCTATGTTGACCCATTGGCAAGGGTAGGTAGTGACTGGCTTTCTCATTTCTTTCTTCTTGAAATAACATTCTGCTCCTCATAAAACATCAGGAGATAAAAATAAAAGCAGTGCTGTCTCTTTATTCCGGAGTGCCGTGTTGATGGTTGTGTTTGTTCTCTGGAGGTTCCTGCTGTAGGACTGATGAACAGACTTCCAGAGGGTCATGACTTGATCTATTATTTCAGACTGTCTGCAGATCCAGGCAGGTTGTCTTCATTATTAGAAATAATAGGTGTGAGGGATGTGATTGGACACATTCATCTCAATGAGGGTGCCATGTACTTGGCAGTTTGATGGCTGGAGAATGTGGCATTTTTCCAGGGTGTCACTGAACTACTTGCTGATCCAGTGTTTTATATTTTGGCTTGCTGCCATTTCACATCCTGCCTGCAGCTGCCTCTGACTCTTCAGCTTTTTGTGCAGATAAGTTCAAGATATCTGCATCGTAAATTTTGGGTGAAGACCTCTCGGTGCCCTAGCTTAACAAAGTTCTCTGCTGAGTAGCAGCATTAAAGTGTGATAGATGTCAGAGGTGTGGCCCTGATGCTGGAAAAAGAGGGCTAAGGAAAGTTAACAATGTGTTGATGCAAAAAGATTTTTAGAATATGATATTGCAGAATTTCGAGGTTGATTTTTAGCTTAGGCAGATGTGAAGTTTGTGAAATCCGTATACATTTTTCCATTAAGTTACGCCTGAAACAATCAGGCATGTTAGAATAGAATAGAATAGAATAGAATAGAATAGAATAGAATAGAATAGAATAGAATAGAATAGAATAGCATAGATTAGAATAGAATAGAATGTTTCAGTTGGAAGGGACCTACAACAATCACCCAGTTCAACTCCCTAAGCAATACGGGTCTGACCAAAAATTAATGTTATTAAGGGCATTATCCAGATCCTCCTAAACACTTGGCAGGCTTGGGGCATGCACTGTCTCACTAGGAAGCCTGTTCCAGTGTTTGACCACTCTTGGTAAATAAATGCTTCCCAATGTCCAGTCTAAACCTCCCCTGGTGCAGCTTTGAGCTGTTCCCACGCATCCTGTCACTGGATCTCAGGGAGCAGAGCTCAGCGCCCCCCTCTGCACGTCCCCTCCTCCAGAAGCGGTAAACAGCAATGAGGTCACCCCTAAGTCTCTTTTTCTCTCCAGCCTAGATGAACCCAAAGTCCTTAACTGCTCCTCATAGGACATTCCTTCCAGCCCTTAACGTTTGAATTGATTTTATGCAAGCTAAGTCAGAAGCTAGATATGCGATTGAAAGGACAGGGTGTAGAGGCATTAAAGCTGACTCTGCACCAAAGTCAGAAGAAATATAATTAGCTGTCTAAACAGATTGTCTTCTAGGCAAAAAATGTGTACTTCTGCACAGTGCACAACTGCGCTGCAATTCAAAATGCCTCCGTGGCACTTAGTTTAGGATACTGTATTATACATTAGCATTGTTATCTGTATGGTCATGTCCTATGCTGCAGAACATGTAACAGAATCTTAGAAGACCAAAACAGAGTGTGTTATCTATATGAGTTTTTAAGAGTGTTTTAAGGGTTATATGTTTTGACCCACATATTAAAACTTCAAAATGTGGTACTTTAAATAAGCAGCTAGGTAGGAATAATAATACAATATTAGGAACACATTTTAAACCCACTAGTGTTTTCTTTTCTGACATAATGCTTAAATTGGGCTTTTGTATTTTTGAGATTGAGAAACACAGTATGTTTTGTTGCTTGGCCAAGACACAAATTTGATTTAGCTTGTACTGCCAAATTGTAGTTTCCTTGGAGAGTTATGACCTTTATCCTTCAAGTTTTGGTAAAGTTTTTGTGTACATAATACTGATTGCTGTAGGGCTGCACAACTCAGGAATAAAGAAAAACTTAACAATATATAATTAAGATCATATCTAACAGCTGAATACATAGTTTTGCCTGATTACTTGCTGCTACTCCCGTATAACTGCAGTATTACTGTAAAAACATTGCTTTTTAAAATGCTTTAACATCTTTGGTACTTTTATTTCAGGAACGCATTAACATTACTTTGGACCACAAATGTACAATTTTCCAGACCCTAAACGGAGCTGTTGGTAAGCATGGGTTTTGCACATTCTGTGTTTTATTAACTGTTATTAATGCTTTCTTTGCTCAACTGTGAATATCATTCCCTAAACATATGGGTGTTTTAAAGAGATATTTGGATGGGTAAACCTGATTACCAGATTGGTTGCAAGTCTTTTGGGTTTAATATTAATTGATTTCTCCCATTGATTAAAATATTTGATTTAAAATAGGGAAAAGAGTTTTCAATAAATGAAATTAGCAATAAACACAAAGAACCACTTTTCCATCTACCTTTTACAAAGTTAATTATAGGAGTATGGTAATTAAAATTGCATTTTAGATGTTCTTAAGCAAAAGGTTATACATAATGCAATAACATGTGGAATAATGTAGAAGTTCCTTTATTCAGCTGTCAAGAATTTAAATTGAAAAATGACATCTGTGCAAACTTCCTTTCTTACCTTTAACCTCTAATTATGGAACAACTTTTTATAGTTAGATCGTATCTGAAATAACTATAATTTCTCTATAAATAGCATTTGCACAAAATTAGTTTTATTTTTAAAGCAGATTTTATTCAAATACTGAAGGCTGCTGATGACAAACTCTGAAGTTTGATGTAACCTTATTTAGCATAAAGAGCTTAGAATTCAAGATCTAGTTAAAAAATGAACAAAAGCTTCCAAATAAGTAACGTTAACAATGATAGTGACAGCAAGGTATATTGAATCAGCAAGAACTTAAATAACTCAGAAATTTTAGCTTTTATTTATAAACTTTTGTTACTGTATGATCTTTATTGATTTGCAGATGAAGTCCTTTTGAAATTTGAAGAAGGAAAAGTGAGAGCAAGGAATTCGGTGTATGACACATTACCGATCACCGTTCATGGAAATGGTCCAACTAAAGTGAGTGGCAGTTTATTTTTGTGCAAAGATGTCAATTTCAATAGAGGCAAAACAATGATGGATGAGTCTGAAACAGTCGTAGCACACAACTGCTGCTCATTTCCAATTAATATTAATAAGAATTGCAAAGATAAACCCATTCTAATAGCTCTCTCCATCGTGTTATTCTGCTGTCACTGTAACTTGATGTCAGTGCTGAAACAACTCATTCTGCTCCCAAATTTATTGTAGCATGAGATATTAGAAGCAAGCAAGCTTATATTAATTTGTTCAGTGTCATGAAACAGTTGTTGAAGCTACTGAAGAATGTCTATCTGGTTATTAAACGGTAATCAGAAGAACAGGTTTTCAGGGGGAGAGAAATCTAACCAAGAGCCACAGGCTGGGGTACAAAACAGTAACACATCTGATCCTGCCGNATTTTCAGGGGGAAAGAAATCTAACCAAGAGCCACAGTAACACATCTGATCCTGCCGCAGACCTTGGTGTGTGCTTGTATACACATATATTAAAAAAATGTTGTATACAGACAAAAATATATAAATGTATGTGTATGTGTGTATATATATATATACACATGCAAGGCTGTTTTTTGTTGTTGCATCTTCATAGGAAGTCATAGACTGTCCTGAGTTGGAAGGAACCCACAAGGATCGTTGGTCCAACTCCTGTCCCTGCATATGACAACCCCACAGTTCACACCGTGTGTCTGAGGGTGTTGTCCAGAAGTGTCATTGATCACTGCCCGCCATGTACTCGTGGTTCCTGAGCTTTGGGTTCATGGCAGAGGACTGTCTGCCCTGTGGAACAGCTGTTCTGGCAGATTCTGACCATGTGTAAGGATTCAGTGGTCCAGAGGACCTGGCACAGTTTCTCTGGGAGAAATGGCTATGTTTTGATCATATAGCAGTTGCATTTTTTTTGTTAAATGGTAAAGAAGTGTAGAGCTGTATCATCTCTAGGAGCCTCTGTTGGCTGAAGGGATTGGGCATGGCTACTGCGTAAATTCTTCTGAATATGTGTTCCTTACTGCAGTTCCTTATTTTCAGAAAAATCGCTTCCAGGAGAATGAAATAAAGTTTCAAACTCATTAATATCACAATAACTGCGGCTTCTTAGTTTCTGCACTGGATTTCATCTTTGGAATTAGTGAATATAATGATCCTGCTATCTATTTGGCTTATATCTACTCAGTAGCAGTGAAATATGTGACCAATTTCTTCCATGTTGCTACAGTTATTTTTACCTCAATTAAATCCTCAAGTTATCTGTCATTACTGGCTTTGTTGACACTTTGCCAGTGAAAAGAAAGGTGCTGTATTTTACAGTTGGAAAAGCAGTTTAGGTTGGATACAAGTTACACTACATTAAACAAAACTCAGTCTCTGCATATAGTGATGTAGTTTTAAAAGCAAAGAGGAAACTTGTTATATATCACTTTGCCAATGCGACTAGATTCGTCTGTTTTAAACACAGAATAGTACTAAGAAGACAATAGTGTAATAGGATTGGAAAAAGTTTTTTCTAGTAGGTAAATAAACTAATATGAAAGTAATTCCCAGAATTAACTCCAAATAATAAAAGTTCTGTTTATAAGAACCTTCTGGTTTGTATTTAATCTCTTCAATTTGCAGATTAGTAAATAGCATTGGTCAGAGACCTTGAAGTGGATACGAAATTGTCCTGACATTCTGACATGGAATTTTTTTTTTTCTTTTTTTCTTTTTTTCCCCTCAAGTGCATGTCTCTTTTATAAAATATTAATTTTTGTCAACTTTATTCTACATCTTTGAAATTAAGTTCGAGCAAATCTGTTTATAGTGTGTCTGAAATTATTTTCAACATGCAGAAACAAACACCCAAAATATTATAAAACCCAGGTTGAGTATTGGACTGGAGTGTTTGCTGTTCAAAATAGTGTTCTCTCTTGCCACTTTTTTATGAGAGCAGGAATGAATAGTAGCCTTCCTCAGGTGGACTTTCCCCAGCAGATGAGATCCCTTACCCATTGCAAATGGCAGTGGAGAAGAGTGAAGTTCTGCACAAACTTCCTGTGTAATCCAGGAGAACAGGGCAGCCCATTGATAGAAAAAGTACATAATTTGTTCAGTGCCGATTTGAAATGTGTTAAGAAGCTACATGCTGCTTTAAAATGTGTCCCTTGGGCTGGCTTCTGAATTTTCTATGTGTTTTTCACATGGTCACTCTTTGTGTTTTGTGTAAAGTAGTGATGATTCTCAGATTTGGGGAAATAATTAAACTATATAGATTTATTTTTTTTTCCTCAAAATCACGCCATGCAGATTTGAGACCTGTATAATCTGTGTCTTGTAAGTCATACAAGCATTTAGTTGGTAGTTGTACTTGCAACAGATTTTTCATTTAACGGAAACAATAAACGTAGATGCTAGGAGAATATAGCCTGTTTTGTAAATGAAAAGAAGAAGAAAAAGCTTTTACCAGCTATTTTTGTATGCTTGTTTGTTTCATAGTTTGGTTGGTTTGTTTGTTTTAATTTTAAATTTAAAAATACAGTCAATTGCCTGTAGGTATGAGATTCAATGAATAGGCCCGAATTCTTTAAAGGGTACAAATCACCATTTGCATGCATCTTTCATTAATCTGAATTGTTCATTTGTTTACCAGATTCACTTGAATTATTTGGGAAACTATGTTCCTAATGCTTGGACACGGGAAACGGGTTGCAGTATTTGTGATTTAGACTTACTAGACCTGTCAACAGTAACGGTAAGAGTACTTTTCACTAGAACAAAACCTGTTTGAATGCAGTTGATAGGTGTATAGCGATTTCTGAGGCAAAGTAGCTTCAGTATCCAGTATTATGTCTTGTAGACACTTTGGGGCATTTTTTCTGGTATATGAAACTGAAGATGGAGTTTTTATTTTTATTTCCTTTTAGAAATATTTTTATGCATGCATTTTAATATAGGTTTCCCCAATATCGCTGAAGATGATGCAGTCCCCAAAAGCCATCCAGATCCTTACCTGTGTTCACTGAGCTTGAGTGAATCAATTTTGAGTCATTTAAGATTCAAGTAAATAATTAGAATTTTTGAGGAGGTAGATAAATATACTCTTTACATATTTCAGATTTTTAACTGCAGGCCTACAAAAAACTTAATAGGCATCAGTTCAACAATTCCTATTACAACTAGAGGTTAATAGTTAACTGTAATGTGGTTACACTTACTATTTTCTAAGAGTTACAGAGAAATAGTCAAAACTGCTTTAACTTGTAAAGGATGATACAAATATCTGTATTGTATATGCAAATATGTTTCTGTAGAAAAAATCTGATGTAATTGAAATCAGGTATCAGTACAGTCTTCAGAATTCTTACAGGACAAACATACGTGTACACATGGGGTGTGTGTGTATCCAATATTTGGGAACTTACGTTGGCCCTTTGGCTCCCAGCATGATGTCTTCGTTGTCTTTATGAAGATATCAGCTTGTACTTAGTAAATTTTAGGCAGAGTAAATACCAAGATCTACCATGTGGAAAATGTAAGGCCTGTACTTAAAAGAACATTCCGATTATTCTTAACAGGCTGTTTCCAGCAGCTGTTTCATATCTGTTATGTGTTGAAGATTTTAATGAGAACAGGTCTTAGGAGGTCATGCCGAGGATAGCGTGAAAGAAGTAGTGGCTTGTTATCTTTGTAATGAAAGCACAAAGTGAAAGAATTTCTGGACAATAAGCACCTTCTGGACTGGAACATAAATTTTAAAAGTTATTGCTGGATTTGTAATAACTTTCAGATTCTTTTTATATCTTTTGAAGATACAACATTCAAATGATGTTCTACTGAAATAGTGTTTGCACTCCCAACATAAGGTTTACATAACGAAAGAAGTTGTCTCAGTTTTTCCTAATGGTGTTGGTAATTAAAACATCATTGGGGACTGGTTACATCTTATAGCCAGTAATGGGAAGTAACTTGCAATGTTTTGCTGGAAAGCTTTCTATAGTTTATGTGCATCTACTTGGAATGTGTCTTCCTTACTGTAATTAATTCTTTGGACTCCATACCTCACTCACTCAGCCAGCAGAAATAATGAGACTTTTCTTTGGCCTCAATGGGAGTGCTTTAGTCATTTCTGAGTAAAAGCAATACTTCATTTTCTGAATGTGCTTTCTGTTTAGGCCTGGCTGGTTGCTACTTAACAAGAAATCTTCATTGAAAAGAGCAATACCAGCTCTGTGCTTCTGATAATTCTTACCATATTGTTTTATTTAAATTTCTGCATTGATACACTCGTATCTTCTGAGCATTTTGCATGTTGTTCTCATAAGCATGTAGAGAATCAGAGTTGTTGATACCAACTAGGTTTTGGGCTTTGAGTTCCTTTAGATGAATTCTGGCATGAATGGATCCTTAACTCAATAAGCTTAGGTGTTGCAGATTGAATGTTTTGGGCTGGGTTTACCTGCAGACCTTGACTTCAGCAGTACAAACCAGATCAGCTCTACTGTAGAACAAGGAGCTGAAATAATACTGTTTTTCATCGTGGGCGTAGGGATATCCCTCCTTCTGTGCAGGTCAGGGGTGGGTCCATGCAAGGCAGAGATGGGGGCAGCATTGCCATGGGTTGTGTAGGTGGGTTTGCCATGGATCGGCAGAAGAGCCCAAGGCACCACTGGGGTCAGTGTGAGGAGGTGCTGAGAGCATGGCCGGTGAAAACCTGAGCTTTGGGATTACCTGTGAAGGAGCTGAGAGCCACATATGCAGAGTCTTTTGCTCAGTTCTTGTCCTCTTCACAGAAGCAGGCCCTGCTGTGCTCTGATCACAGTTGAGGTGTGGAAACACTCACTAACTGCTTTCTTCTGCTAAAGTCAGCATCCTGTGCTGCCCCCAAATTAGCTACTTGCCAAGGTCAAAGAAGGGTAATGGAAAAGAAGTTGAAGAACACACCTTGACTCAAGAAGTGTAAATTTTTGCCACTTTTCTTAGTGTTTTTTTGTTTGTTTTTTGGTTTTGTTTGTTTGTTTGGTGGGGTTTTTTTTGTTTTGGTGTTTGTTTTTTTTGTTTTGTTTTGTTTTCTAAAACATAAATTAAATTGGACAATAAATGTAATTTCCCTAGAGCTGCTTGCTACTGGTGTGGAGACTTCCCAGTGTGGGTGGAAAGGATGACCTTGCTCATCCTCTTGCTTCACTGGCAACTTGTGTCAGGGGTTCCTGGACTGTGCTCAATGTAGTCATACTGAGATATTGTCCTGTATTTCTTCCAAAATTGTCATATTCTCAACTACTGCTTGTGAAAAGGTAAAACTTTAAAAGGCAAATGTATGACCTTAGTGAAACCGAGAAATCTGTCGGAGAAAATGTAAGACCCCAGTGCAGACTGGGTATTTCTGAAGTGTTTTTGCTGAGGCACAACTGAGAAGAATCAAAACTTCTGACTTGCTATACTCAAAATGCTGGTTATTAGAATTGTTCATTGTGACCTAGATTCAGATTATGCAGTGACAACTCCTTATGGTTTGGTGAACCAGGGTCTCAGCTGATGAACTCTCTGATTTGAGGAGATGCAGCAGACAACTCTCTGCTTTGAGGAGATGCAGTTTGCAGGGATTTTTACTCCTGATTTTTTAAACAGTGTTTTGCTTTGGTCACGCTCATGAGATTTTAGTGTAGAGCCAGGCAATTCACGCTTCATTGTACTGAAGGAGTGTTAGTAATTCCTGATTGTCCCTACAGCCTTTGTAGATCCAGCCTGAGCCTGGTTCTCTTTGTCCTGGAGAATAAAGTGAAAATGGCTTAGAATTAGAGAAATATGCCAAACAAATGATTGCAGCAGTTCTATTATTGGTAGCACATGCGTGTGCTTTTCTCATCACTCACAATCAGCGGTACCGCTTACCGTGATACCAGCCTTGATGGAGTGGTTGCCAGAGAATATCACAGTTGCTTTTTTCAAGACACGTCAGTGGACTTGTCTTCATCAGCTGTTCTGAAGTTATTAGGATGTCTGCACGAGTATATATGGGGTTTGCAGATGAAGTAGCGAATAGGAGGCAGTCAGGGTAAACATTGTTTCTTAATGCTTCCGATCTGGTGCACTTGCCAGTATGTTACTGGATTTCCGATGCAGACAGCGACATTGTGAAATCTCACCCTGCGCTGATCATTTGTCCAGACACTTTTCAAGTGGGTGTTGGTTTGCTTAAGGGAAGCTAACTTGCAGCCTTTTATGCTCATATAAGGTTTCTCTCGGAGCCTTGTAGTGGGTTAGACGTTTATACTAACTGTCTGCTTTAGAGGTGGAAAAAATTTTTATTTAATCAGTGCATTTCTTTGTGTAGGAGTGGAGACCTTTGAAGGTTAGATTTCTTTGTCTTGCATAATGTTATAGTATATTTTAGAAATACACAAAAGTGCTGTCTAGGTTTGTTTTAGTGGTCATGATCTCTATATCAAGCACAGGCAAACAAGGAATTAATGCGACTGTTCGAAAGATGTGAATTCACATTAAAATAAGGTGCATAAAACTTCAGCATCCTTGGATGCAAGGAGAGAAGCTCTAGTTAGTTCATCAAAGGTCTTGATGAAATCATTGAGTAGGGAAGTAATGCAGAGCCCACTTATAATGGTTGGGGGAAACAGTGCATATTATTGTATGGAAGGATATTGTGGTCTTTTGATTAATGTACAAATGAGTTAAATATGTAGTGGTATTTATTCTTTAACTACTTATAAAAACCTGTTCTTCCTTGTATTTTCTTGTAAACTTAACATATATAGGTATGTTGCTTTCAAAAAATGAATTTGCCATGCAGTTATTAAATACTTTATTGCTGATTTTTTTTTTTAAAGTAAGAGTTTTGAAAACCATAATACATTATTTTCTACTTCCTGTTTCTGTTATTGGAATTCAGAGTGTTTAAATCCATTATTTTTGCCTTTTTAGTGAAGTCAATGAAAATAAATATGGGACATAGCACTTTTGAGCTAGTTGTCTTTGATTCTTTGGAAGCTGTGTGGCTTAAGTTCCTACAACATGATGTTAGTTGCTTTTTAATATAACTAATCTTAGAAAGGAGGAAAGTCTTATTGGTTGTGTCAAAATATCATTTTTTTTAGGAATATCCAAGAGTAAAAATTGGTGTTTTCATTGAACAACCCACCCCTTTCCTACCTAAATTTTTAGACAGACTGTTGACTCTGGACTACCCAAAGGAGACACTCAGTATCTTCATTCATAATAATGTAAGTATGATGTTACTATGGTGTAAAGCTTCAATTTGAAAATTATGATGTGAATGAAAATGAGTGTGGGCATGTATGGATCCTACATATGTACACAGTTAAACTGCATAGGAAGAGATAATCTCAGAATTTAGTATGAAGAAGTGGAAAAATACACCAATTAAATGAAATTGTGGCAGTGCTTACTGAAGTCTTTTTAAAGAAATTGCTTAGATTCTTTCTCTTTTAGTAATGAAAAAAATCATATTTTAAGCATATGCTTCTGGAAGCAGTACTAATTGTCATAAGAAAATATAACAGACTAAGAAAAGAATAGTTCCAGCTGGAAGGGACCTACAATGATCTTCTAGTTAGACTGCCTGGCCACTTCAGGGTTGACCAGAAGTTAAAGCGTGTTATTAATAACTGTTATCTGATATTGGATTTGTTTTTCATCTTGTTGATACTCCAGTGCATTTATGTTGCTCTTGGTGCTCCTGCTGGGTGCTGTAAAAAATGCTGCAAGAGAAATTGGAGGAAAATATTATAGTTTTGCCTTTTTTCGCTTGGTGTGCATTACTGTTGATACCATAGCACAAAAGGCCTGGGTAATAGAAGTACAGCTTATCTTTAAGGCCTTCAGTGTGTTTTCCTAAAGGAACGCTGAAGTGATATGCACATAGGAGTTGTAGGCTCTGCTAGGTTTCGTTGCTTCAGTCAGATGTCATATGATATTTGAAATTACTATAAAAGATTGAATAACTTTTTTTATCACAGGAGGGAACCCAACACCCAATATTTTAATTATTCTAAAGTCAACCATAATATGCAAAAGCTACAAGTGAGGGCACTGGTTTGGAAGCATTGCATGCAGCTGAGATCTCTTAAATTAGAGGTAGGGTAATTATAAATTAAAGAAGCAGTCACTGTGACGATGTTTTAAAGAAACAATGACTGTGACTGTCCACCTGAGTACAGGTAGCAGCTCCTTCTCTAAAGCCATCTGGGATAAAAACTTCCTATGTGCCACTGAGATTGTAGGATGGGTTTTGAAGATCATAAAATAAATATATTGAAAAACTACTTCATAAACAGTCTGTGAGTCTTGCATCATTATTCTGGATGTACAGCTTCAATTGCTGATGTTGGATTCTTTTGGTAAAATTTTGGACAGAAGAGCTTGATTTTAATGACAGATATACTGGATTATCTTCAAATACTGTTTACCATCTGTTTGTTTAGGATAGAATACAATGTGTTCTTGGACACTATGTTTATGATTTCACAGCAACTTGTACTTTTAATTCACTATAAACAATGTTAACATGATTACAGGAGGTTTACCATGAAAAGCACATCAAGAAATTCTGGGAAAAAGCCAAGAACATTATCAGAAATATAAAAATTGTTGGACCTGAAGAAAATCTAAGTCAAGCAGAAGCCCGGAACATGGGAATGTAATTTCTAATTTATGAATCTGTTATAATGATGCATGCACTAACATGTTTTTCATCTTTTATGTATCTTATTTTGCATCTTAAGTACTAACAACTTTACATCTTAAGATAAAAAAGTGGGAGCTTTTGTGGTAGAACAAGCTCTAGATGTAAGATATAAACTACTGAATATTTTCTGTTTTCTGTCTGATATAAAAAGCTGTTAGTTGCTGTGAAAATCTCTCTCTGGTTTAGACTACTTTGATAGTCTGTCATCTTCTAATGAAAGTACAGACAATAGTAGGTTACAAAGAAAGTTATCAGATTATTTTTACATTACAGTTAGGCCAAACATGGGTATATATTGAAACATGATGAACATAAACTGTAAAGTTTATTTTTTTTTTTTTTAAATGCTGTTGAAATAAAATAGGTTATATGTTTTGGCAAATTATTAAAGTTTGTGCAGAAAAATATACGTAGCAGTAATTATTAAAAAAAGAAGGTAGAAACAGGTGCAAATGTAAATTCTAATTGCAGTCTATTTTCAAGAAATTTATTTGTTTTGACTTTTTATCCAAAACCTTTTCAAGCTACCTTATCACAGAGGGATTTCACAGCATGGAAGCACCTCTTGGACTGGATATGCATTTAACATCTGTACTTTTTTTGTCTTAGTCCCCCATCATTTAAGTAAAAATATGGTTAAAGCTGGACCTGGGCATACAGGTGACAGAATCGTATTTATTTCTATGTTATAAAGAGACAGGAATATCCTTTAGAAGTGCTCTAGCAGGAGTTTCTGCTTTCAGGAGAAAAACACGGCTTGCCAAAGGAACTGATTTTATCTCCTTGGTCTTGCCTTGTTTTTTTTTAAATGTTTTTCTTCCTTCCCATCTTACTAGGAATCCCAACTCTTTAGCTTTTAAACCTGGCACTTGCCAGGCCTAAATCTGAACCTTGGATTATGTATCACATCTCAGACCTGCCTGTAAAGGGGTCTCCTTAGTGGCTGCAGCTACCACAGAGTTTCTCATGGCTCTCCCAGTATTTCCATCAAACTATGGAGTTTTACAGACCAGGATCCCACCAACACCTTGCTGTGACCCATGAACAGGCATCGTTCTCGCATAATTCTTCCATTCTCTTTCCTTGCAAATCTTCCATGAGTATCACAACCGAGAAATTATTTTCAAAAGACATAGGCTGTTCATGGCATCCACTGAAAGAATGAGGAATTAATCCTGAGTCTCCGGGGTATTCTTGGAAATTTGTTTGAATGGGGTTTTGTTGTGCCGAAGCCACTGGGAAGCTGATATTTGGCTGAGGTCCAAGCCTGGCCCGTAGCCTTTCTAGGAAACACTGCAGATGTGCAGCAGTAGGGTAAGCAGCCATTCGCAGGCTTACAAATCATTCTTTCTTTGTTTCTAATAGTCTCTAAAGCAGTTGTACAATGTTTGCAAACTTTTTGAAGTACTGTATGTTATACGTAGCTGAGGTGGAATTTCTGGAGTTGCCTTGTCCTCTTTGTTGTTATATAGATACCATATGGCAGAATTTTTAGGGTAAACGATTTCTGTTACTAAATCTCACCAAAAGATCTTTAAACCTGTCAACCTTTGATAGAATCTGCTGACTTATAATGTGACAGAGGTTTTAATAGGTTATATGGTCTTTGCTTGATCTGTGGATAAAAAAATAGGAATTTCAATGTATATTTGCATGAAATAATTTCAAATTCTGTTATATAAGGCAAGGACATCACACATGTGATATGTACCACTGTATATACTACACTGCAATTTGTTATCGCTTGTCTGGATATTATTTGACCCGTGTTGGTCCTGCTTTGAAAGACCTTTTTAATAAAGATTCTGCCCTAAAGACATATATAGCATGTAGAGAAAACATGAACTATAATGCATGTGGAATGAGACCATGCCAAAATACTGAATCATCCAGAAGTAGGAATGTTAGTAGCAGGACCTTTCATGTGAACAATGTAGATACAGTTTGATGGCTCCTTTCAATTTGACTGAAGCAGGTTCAGTTAATCTGCTGCTTCCTTTGCACTCCTATCTGCTTGGCTGCCCTTGTGAACATCACCAGCTTCTCTGGAACAAACGCATTTTACTATTCCTCAGAACAGTCTAGCTTGGAAGCATGGGATGTTCATGGCAAAGGCAGATACTATGAAAAATAATTTGCTTTCAGCCCTTCAGCTGGCCTCCACCATAACCTCATTTGTTTCTTGGCAATACTACAATGGGAATGACTTGAAAAGAGTGATTCTTCAAACCTGCTTAATGGCTTGATTTACAGAGATTGGTGTATTCAGTCTTCTGATTAATTTTTTCCTGCTTCTATTTGCATTATTGACTGATAGTTTTGTTCCATCTGCCTCAAACACTCGTTTTCTCTCTGTTTCAAATTAACTGATTTTAGTATCTCTCCATTAATTTCCAGTAGATTTAGAATTAATTTAGTGTCCTCACGTGCACATTTCAGAAAAAAAGTCTATTTATTGGAAGCAACAAAACAGGCTTCAATTAATACAGTTCAGTGCCTAATGATAGAATAATTTAAAAAAAAAAAAGAGTGAATTTAAGCATTGAAGGTCTGGTTTGTTTTCAGCAGAATACTTTTGAGTATATAATGTGGTTGGATCAGTTTTCTCCTTAACTCTTTTTTTTCCCCTTTTTGGCTCAGTAAAAAGTGATGATAAATCACAATGAGGTTCTCAGTAAATGGGTGTCTCTTAAGTCAATAAAAATGTGAGAAAATATTTTTTAATTTTACCTGTAGCCATGCAGCAAAAGTCTGTCTGCTTTTCTCATTCACATATTAAAGAATAATTTTAAACATTTACTTTCTTGCTGCTTCTTGACATGGAAAGCCTTCTCCTGCACTTGTGAAAGTTGGATGGGTGCTGGAAAGGACCCAAAATTGTGCAGTCAGCAAAGACTTGTTGCAATTCAACTATATTTGCAAACAAGAGTGCACAGCTCTCCTTATTGTGGGCTGAAACAGAATAAAAATTGGTGGGGGGAATAAAATACAAGAAAATAGAATAAAAAGAAAGGAAGCTTAGCTGCATGTTGTCTTAATATTTTCTCTGCATGTACATCTCTTGAAATACTAAAATAGTATTTCCTTTTTTTTTTTTTTTTTTTTTTTTTTTTTTTTTTTTTTTTTTTTTTTTTTTTTTTTTTTTTTTTTTTTTTTTTTTTTTTAAATTTTTTTTTTTTTTTTTTTTTTTTTTCTCCAGCCTTGTCTCCAATGAGTTCTTACAATTGTGGGTTTTTTTTCTTTAAGAAAACACTCATTTGTGGTCTTGCCTTGTTTGGAGATGAGTTTTCAGCCAGCTGTTGCAGAATTTGTTATGACAGAGAGTGTAAAATAACAACATGAAATATGGTCGAGCAATAACAGAAAGTGGGGAACTATGGGAATTCATCTTTTCACTTCTCTGAAGTTTTATTTATAAAAAGCTTATTTTCCATAATCTTTTTTTTTTTTCTCCAGTACTTGTGGACTTTAGGGTTTCTTTTTTGGGGGGGGCTGGAGGGGCGGGGGCAGTTTCTTTTCCTCCCTCAAAAATACTGGTACTAGAACTAGCTAGGATTTTTCCCGAACTTTTTAAAAAACATGATTTACCTCAATTTTTAGTGGGAATGTGCACATTTTAATGAACATTTACATTGAAAGCTTTCAAAACTTTCAGGAATAATAGTAGAGAGAGATGAGTATCAGAGTTCATTAACCTCACTGTTGATTTTGAGCCAAATTTGGGGTCTCCTATGTGCTTCTTGAAAGTCCAAAGACACTGAGTCTGTCTTCAAGCTCCCATTGGCGTTGATAAATGCTGACACAGATGCAGTCCTGCGAGTAGGGCAAGTGTCTTTGCTGTGGTGAAAGGAAGAGCAGGGATTAAATCTGTGTCTCCCAGACGCCCAGTGATTTCTCTTGGAGACTTGGACTTTCTGGACCTGCTTCTCCTGAACACTTCAGCAGTTTCAGCTTTCAGCCTCAGATGGTTGAGGAACTTTTTGAACTTTGAGTGTTGCAGAAGAAAAACAACTTTCCCACCCATATCTGATTTCAGTAGCTTCCAAGTGTGGTAACCGTGGTAACCATCTTAAGCCTGAGATGAAAAGCTAAACATTAGTGGTTTATCTGTTTTGTGGCTTCACTTGTTTGCTTTTAGTGATGGGTGATAAGAGTTTCTTTATACTGTTGTGGCTATCTGGCAAGGTGCAAAATGTAATGCTAAGTGGCAGGCAACGTCCCCCAGTCTTTCAGTGAGTGTTGCAGACTTGTATCTGGGGCAGCTTTTATTTTGGAGGTCTGTCAAAGGGTGTGAGTGTTCTCCCTTTGGGTTCACAATCCACACTGGGAATTGTATTCTCAAACTACGAGTAGTATAAAAATTATATATTGATTAATTGCAAATTCAAACTATGTCTAAAGAAAGTATAAGTAACTCAATAGTAAAGAAGTTGAGTAGACTCTATGTCTCACTGCTATAAACAACTTAGCCCTTGGAATATCTCGGTGGAAAGTTTGAAGAGCAGTGACGCTTTTCCTTTTCAGATGAGGTCACTGTTCCAGATGGGCTCATGGTTTGTAAGCAACGTTAACATCGCTCTGATTGCAAAATACTGTAAATTGATCTGCTGAGGTTGTCACTTCCAACAAAAAATCTTGGCCTTTTACTAAAGTTTTTAAATTATTACACTGAAACAGCTTTAAGTTACATACAAAAATACAACTTCCTTTTCAATATTTGGTCTTAGCTTATAAGCATGTGGAGTGTAAAACAGGCAGGTTGAAGGTTTTAGCCATTGAATTTAGATTAGGAAGTATATTGCTATACCTATGAGTATTGCTAGAAAGCGTTTTCCACTTGTTCCTTGCTGTGGCCTGGATACACATAATAAATAGTGTCACATATAATCTGGGATTTCTACATCTGGAGAGGTTAGCATACACTGTAAGAAAGTAATACTTTAAAGCATAAGAATATCCAGGATTACTTCTGTTTCCTTGGGAAAGCTGCTTGACAGCACCAAAAGCATGAAGAGAAGATGCATGAATTTCTTAAGAATAGGCTTGCTTTATTAATTTTGACAGAAACTTTTACTAATATTTTTTCTGCATACCTGAAACTGGCAGTGTTTTGTGCAGGTTTTTGTTGCTCACCTTAAAGTGCAAAGGCAAAACTCATACTTCACATTTGACATGGTGACTTGTAGCTGGAAATGCAAGGAAAATTATGCTTTAAATGTGAAATTTTGACATTTGGTGATCCAGTCTTCAGTGCTGTATAGAAAGGAATGAGGGGAAAATGAATCCAAGTAGAGTCAGAATAGGAGCCTTGATTTTTGGCTTTGAGGCTGAAGTTAGATGTTTCACATTGTAGGTAATTTGTGTTGTAGCTGAATTTCTAGACTATTCAAGGCAGTAATGCTTTCAAAGTTCTCAACAGATTAATGAATGGCTGAGTATGACTTAGACCAAAATGTTTAATTAATTATTTTGTGTTTTGGATTACTCCGTAAATGGAGTACAGAAGACTTTTCAACACTAAGCACATTGGACCTGTTTTGGTGGAATTTTCTGGCTCTGGATTTAAAGGGGATTAAAGAAAAAAAAAAAGTTGAAGCACCATACATTTTGAGATTATGTAATCGATTTTTCCAGTCACGTTTGCCTACAACTGAATACAAATATGTTCTATTTGTTATTTATTTTTCACATTTTTTAATTAAAAGCACTAATACCATCCATACTTTTGTTAGCACCACCGTTTTTGCTGCTTTTGGGAAGGTGCTGGCCAGTGTTGTGGCTGGAACCCTGGGTTGGCATCGAGTCTGTTGGTCTGTCAGGTTTAGTTTCCTCATTAATAGAACAAGGATAAAGTAGCTGAATATTTTTGGAAGAAATATAATAGCTAATGTCAAATGCAATATAAAAGTCAGGTTAATGATTGTACTTATGCTAATGATAAAGCTACATGTGAATTGTGTTCTATACTTGTAAAGCTTTGAGCAGAATAGGCTAGTAATGGAAGATGCCATAAAGACTTAATTGCTGGTCCGTGTTATGACCAAAATAAAACCTACTGCATTCAACTGGGGCAATTATGGAAGAAAGTGCTGATTAAGGAATTGCTGTCATAAAAAATCTTATATGTAAGGTAGAAAACTGTCAGTGAAGGAGATGTCATTTAAAGCAAAACTAGAGATTGACCAAAGATTTAAACTATGGGTGTGTGTCCAAACAGAGTGTCTTCAGCAGTAGTGGGAAGACCATTTTGGTCATTTGGGTATTTAAAAAATTTGTCTCAAATCATTACTCCATCTTTAGTGGTTAAGTTTGATAAGGAAAGATAGGTTAAATTTATGGAATAAAAAAGCTCTGCCTTCTACTGTGGTTCCAACAAAAGTCATAGCTCTAAAGTGCTTTGAGCAGAAAAAAGCTTGAAGAAAAACACCCACAAGATGCTGATAAGTAGTAATCCTTACGGGAGATGGGCTAAATGGTGGTGGAGGGGAACAGAGGAGCTGGTGTGCAGCCAGTGGCTGCCTTGGCTTGTCTGTACCCACTCATATCCACCGTTCGTCAGATCCGCTAAAGTAACAGAGATCTTTGTAGAAAACAGTTGCAAGCAATCAATTAATGTGGAACTTAAACTAAAACAGTATTTATAGACATTTTAAAGAAAGAAAGTAAAATATTTTTTCTTGTTTCAAGCTTTTATGGTGGAAATAATGCAAGTTCTGTCAATAATACTGGGGGAATAGACAAAATCAATAGCACCTGCATGATAGAAGGCTACTGCTTGTTCCACTTCCTCTAAAAGTATATTTGATTGACTAAAATATCCTACTATTCTCTTGGCATAGGAAAGCTGAATTCACTATACCAGATCTTAGCCTACCATGTGTACTGTGACAGAACTAAAAAAATGTGTATCTTTTATATTTATAGTAGAATGTCTTCTGCTTGGTTGAAGCTTTCTGCTGAAGGTGTGGGAATCTATGCAAATAACAGAAATAGTATATGGGACAAATTCAGTTCCTTTTTCTAATTTCTATTCACCGCCTGTGCAATTGTTTTATATTTCTCTTTAACAACTGTGGTGTTCTTGCAAGTTACAAGAACACTGAGAAAAGGTCTCTTTATACTTTTTGTCTTACCCTCTCCGTAAGGTTTCAATTACTATTCAGATCAGCAGATCACATCTGTATCATCTTTGCCCAGACAGTGTTATAGCCACATGCAGTTACTTACTAGAGAAGCTTACTTAATAGTGAAGTGTGAGCTTATTAAGTGACTGTGCTGATATCCAGCTATATAAATTAGTGGCATGATTTCCAAACTCCCCCCCTGCCCTCCCACCGCCCCATTTTCTATTGGGACAGCATATAGTAGCTCTTACTGGACTTGGTAAAGGATGGAGATCACTTAGTGTAGTAAAAGAAAAACATAAGGCATCTGATCCCTAGTTTTAAATCTTCTTTTAGTTCCTCACACTACTGTATTCTAAAAACACCTTTATTTTACTGTACTACACCACACAGGGTTTTTAATGTAACGTATGAGTAGAGCACTTGGTTGTGGGGTTTTTTTGGTTTTGTTTCGTTGTGGGTTTTTTAAATTGTTTTGGGGTGGTTTTTTTTTGTTTGTTTTTGGTTTTGTTTTGTTTGTTTATTTTAAATTTTCTTGGTTTTTTGTTTGTGACTCTTTTCTGGACATGTGCAAGTTACCATTCCTTTTTGTCTTTTTAGGGACCTTTGTCGCCAGGATAAAGCATGTGAATATTACTTCAGCATAGATGCAGATGTCGTGCTGACAAACCCGAAAACTTTACGAATACTGATAGAACAGAACAGGTGTAGTATATCTCTTGATTTTACGGAATTTCCTCCAACTTGAAGGGATTCTCTGGGGCCCATCCAGGAAAAATAAGATCTCATCTCTCCTTGCAGAGTTAGATCCTCTTTGTTTACCTGTGGTATTTGGTTGCCATAGTTCATAGTGGGCTCAGAGGCCAACAATTCACAAGGCATTTTGTTCCTGTCAAGCAACAATTCCTGGTGTGAATTTCAAATGCTTCAAAGTTCCTCTGAGGAGAATGGTATGATGTAAGCAGGTTTTATGTAATGGTTTAAGATTTCGCTGACTAATGCTTTCAAAGTTGGTCACACACAAAAATGTAAAAAAACCCCACAGAACCCCAAACAACGACAAAAAACCCCAATAGAAACCCAATGAAAACTCTAGAGTTTATGACTCTAGTATTGCAATATTATTACTTTCTTTTAAGATCAGAGGTGCAATAAAATAAAAGGAAAGGTATTGGAAATGAAGCAGCTATAATGACCAGTTTCTCCTTGTATTAGTGCAATCTTTTAAGCTATACAAAGCTGTGATTTTGTCAGCAGCAGCTTTCAGCAGACAGGGCTCACTGTGACTGCTGTGCACTTTCTTCTGCCAATTTGTGAGTGCCCATGTTGGGTAGGTAGGTGGTGTTTGCCTTGTCATAACAAATCTGGGAATCTCAGGTGTATCACAGAAAGATAAGTTATCAATGTCTGGTTTGACCTCCTAGTGAGAAGGGATGGAGCTTAAGTAAAGATGTGGCTGTCAGTCCTTTGCATTATATTCCTTGTAATATTTACTGCTGTGGAAAGAGGCTAAAAGCCAGGTACGCTGGGTGGAAGAAACAGAAGGTTTGCAAAATGTATCTACCTATAGGCACCCTCTGAAACAAAGTGCCATTTTATTCTTTTTATTCTGGTCAACTTAGATTTCCCCTTTAGACTCTATTAAGTTTTGGGTAAGCTGAGTCTCACTGTGTAGTGTGTGTTGGTTTTTGTTTTGTTTTTCTGATGTCTTTGTGATGCTTTTTGTCATTATGCTATGGGCAATATTTTTTTTTTCCTTGACTGAAAATCAAGCCACCTCTGATTTATAGGAGTCTTTGCTTCAGTTACATTGATGTTGTTTCTGAGCAGTGGTTACTTCAATGCTGTTTCTTCCACCTTAAGTTCAGAATAGCTGTTCCAAGATTTGACAGTCATTGGTTCTTTAACTACACTGAAGTCCAAACTGAGGAAAGCTAGTATATTTTGACATATAATGTATGTGTAGCAGTTTATATTTTCTTATTCAATGTCTCTTCACAGAAAGATAATTGCTCCGCTTGTAACTCGTCATGGGAAGCTCTGGTCCAATTTCTGGGGTGCTTTGAGCCCAGATGGCTATTATGCTCGATCAGAAGATTATGTTGATATTGTCCAAGGGAACAGAATGTAAGTAATTGTGAGCTAATTTTTAAAGTCAAGGCACCCGGTATAGTTATTAGCAACATATTCTTACATATTCGTGCAATCTGATATCCCTGAATAGCCTAGGTTAGTTTTATTGTTTATGTTTTTCTATTTCATAGGAATGCATTTGTTTTCCCCTGTTTGCAGTTTGAATAAAAAAAGTAAAGTGTTCAACACGATGAGCTGGTATTAGTAATGGACGTAGTCATTGCTAGTACCTGTCTGATGGTGTCTGGTTGCTCTAGCCGTCCATAATGCAGAAAATGGTAAGACAAACAAATAGCAAACCCAAAACCTCTATCCCAGGAACCTCAGTCAAAAGAAATGACTGGTGCATTCATCAAATGACTTCTTCTCTTTGGGGCAAATATTTAATCAGCTGAGTTACTGTAATTTATTCATGTGTTTCTTCTTGTATATTATGTCAGATGTAGCAGAATGAGCTCTTGAGAAATATTTTTGTCACGTAGCCTTTGGGGTTTCTGCTTCCCCTAGATGGATGTGATGTAAGTTGTTCTAAGCTTGACTTTCCCGTGTGGTGATGCCTTTTCATTGCCCTGGAAGAACAAAAAGGTCTCAAACAGATTGACTGCTTGAATAGAACTGGCTCGTTTTCAGTTGCACTGAAAGATGTACTCTTGGTGCTGGGAGGGAGAAAAACTGCAGAGTGAGCGTTGTCACAGCAATGCTTCTCTGTTGATATTGGCCCAAGTGACATGAATACGTGGCCTGCTGTGGTCCGTGGGTGTTTGTGTGAGGAGGTCAGACCAGTAGTGTGAAGCCTCAGTGAAGTCTTTAAACTCGCTTAAAACTCTGTTTTAGAATTTCTCCATCTGGTAGTGTAGAATAATATTAGAAGGGTTTGACAGATTGCCTTAACTATGGAAACATGAAGTACATTTGTAGTTATGACTCTTTAGAGAATTTGACCTTTCTATTTTTTATAATAATACTTCATAAAAGTTGAGTTACTGCATATGCCTACATTTGAGATGTCCACATTGTCCAGCTGTAAGTTTTTCAAATGTCTTGGGAACCTTTCAGCTTCATTTCCTTAAAACTTGCTTAGTCTTGTCAGCAAATATGGAGATGCTGATTTGATAGAATAGGCAACAAGTTAGTTTCCAAGGCTTTAAACTATTTGCCTTTTTTTTTTTTTACAGAGGAGTATGGAATATTCCTTATATGGCTAATATATACTTAATTAAAGGACAAACTCTTAGATCTGAGATGAAAGAAAAGAACTACTTTATGCGTGATAAGTTGGATCCTGATATGGCTCTCTGCAGGAATGCCAGGGAAATGGTAAGGTGTATCTATAACAGCTTGCTGTTAAGTACACACAGCCTTCTTTATGTCCTGCTGCACGTGACTGCTTCATTTGATTGATCTCGGATATTATATTTTTACTTCTATTTCCAAGTACTGGCCAATTTTTGTGACATAGAGCATTTTAGGTGTATTTCTTTAAATTGTTGAGAACAGAGGTATTTGCAAGGCACTGGTGCACTGACTGCATGATGGTTTTTATTTAAATGCACTGAAAATTCCTGTTGAGGTTAAAATACCTTCCTTGTTGGTGTAACCTCAACAGGATCAAAGAGGGCTCAACTTCCCTACTGTATATGACTTCAAACTTATCAATGCATTTAGAGCATCTCTATTATGCACGTTTTTATACAGTGTGAAACTTCTAGCAGACTAAGTTGGAATATTTTGCAATTTTATATTTAGATACATATTTGAACTACTGACGGGCAATGTTGATATAAAAAGCCTAAGTGATTTGTGAAATTGTACGTGTGTTCTTAGGGAGCATGAGTTACTTATTGATTTTTCCAGATAGATTAAAACTGTATCAGAAACTTGTTACTTGCATTAAGCTGTAAGTAATGAGAGAAAAAGTATTTGTATTGTGAAAATATGAGTATGTAAATCCACATTTCTACTGATATTTACACTAGTTTCAGCACAGAAACAAATAAAACCTAAACCAGACCTATTTCCAGACACTATAGCATTGAAAAATAATTTTGCTGAATTGAACAAGAAAAGTTGGCAAGTATTAATTTTTTTATTCCCTCATAACAAGGCATGATGTCCTTTGTACTGATTATTCAGAACAGCCCCGTCCAATTCTCTTGTACTCAAACCTTCTCAGCTGAGTTATTGCAAACCTGTGCTTTCTGTGCGCTCGTTAAACTAATCCGACTGGCTCATCAGAAAATTGCTTTCTCTTCTCCTCTTTCCCAGTCTATGCTGTAAGATGGTCTGGTCCATGCTTGTTTTTGTATTGCAGCAGATAAGAAGGGGCTGGTGGAAACAGCTTTGACATGTGTATTATGAGCTTTGCTTGGTGATGCATGTTGTCTGTAAAGGCATATCAGCTTTTGATCAAAGGCTGCTATTTCCCTAATGTAACTGTGGAAACCTAATAGTAGTCAGAAAAAGAGAAAGATTATGTATCAGAAAACTGATGTAATGATTCTCCTTCATTTTAGAGTTTACAAAGGGAAAAAGACTCCCCTTCTTCGGAAACATTCCATATGCTCAGACCCCCAAAGGTTTTGCTTTATTTTTTTTTTAATTGATTAGTTATTATTACGTGCAGTATTATTCTACCACGGGAAGATACTTCTCCTCTGTCCACTTACTCTAATGAAGTACTGCTCTAGCTTTCTCTTCAATCTTGTCAAGGTTCAAGTTGTGGCCAGTTTTGGACAGGTTCTTCATGACCAGCTCAAAATGTCTTAGAGAGGCTTGTCCTTTCCTCAGGGAGGTTTCTCGGGGCTCCTGAGGTCTGGGTGTGCTGAAGCCTTTCTTCTGTAGCTAAAACTGTTCCCGCAGTCCTAGCAAAGACTAAAGCTCTAGTCACCAGCAGCTCTGCCAGGCTCCCTCGGTGACCACACAGGGCTATTGTGAAATCAGTGTCATTTTAAGCTGTTTTTCTTGACCCAGACCCTCCTTATTCTCCCTGCTGCAGCTATTTTATGATTTGGTAAGTGCCCCAAACTGGGCACGTGTTTAACATAATAATCGTCTAACAGTTTAACTCTTTTTCAGACAGAAACATAAGACAGAAATACCAAAATATCTAAATAAGAATGTCTTCATCTGCTGCAAATCACAAGTCACAAACACTTTTGAAATGAGGTTTTAGTCTGAAAAACAGTAAACTTAGAAAAAGACCCCACAAAACCTAAATTTCTCTAAAAAGAACTACTTTCTGCTACTATTTCTAATTAAGAGAGTTTTGTTAATATCTTCTGTTAATAGCTTGACAATAAAGCTGTATCTTACCATATTGATACCTCGCACATATTTTGCAATGTTTGCTTAGGCAAACATACTTCACCAGTGCTCAGCTGTTTTGTACCCTGATCTGAATATTATTTTATGCTGTATTTGCCACTATATTTTTATTTCAGGCTAATTCACCAGCGGATCATGTAGTGAATACTCTGAAATAAGTTTCTTGTTCTGACTTCCATTAGCCTGTCTATTGTTAGCTTATTCTTTCAATTTTTAATGAGAAACTAAACCCTAGATGCTGGTTTTCTTGGATGAGTATTTTCAGTTTGAAAACAGGTGCTTCCAGTGTGTCTGCTTAGGTTTTCTGGAAAACAAAACAACCAACTACTTTTCTGTTTTTTCCTTTCTGTAACTGCATGTGGGTTTGTGTTATGAGCAATATATGTTTTGGTTTAATATGTTTGGAAAATAAATTCAACCAAATACCTGTAAAGAAGAAATTATGAACACTAGTTGGTGATTAGAATTAACCATGCAAAATTTAAAGATTTTAAATGAACAGCACATGTATAATATGTATGTACAAGCATGTGATGTATTATATGAAAGTACAGACATAAGCTAACAGGCTTTCTTAAAACATCATTTTTACTAAGATGGACAATTTTGCTAATGCCATTTTTCTCTGCTTGGTATAGGGTGTTTTCATGTACATTACCAACAGACATGAATTTGGAAGACTTATTTCTACAGCCAATTACAATACCTCTCATTACAACAATGACCTCTGGCAGATATTTGAAAATCCCGTGGTATGTATCTAATTATTGATGAAACAGTTGTTTTATTTGGAAAAAAAAGAATGAAGTTTATGTATTATAACGGATTTGAGATTTAAAGACTTTACATGGAGAACATTTGTTTATTGTGTGCTAAATACTGGTTGTGTACTAAAAGGTGTTTTCTGCCACCTGTTTAAGCAAATGACAATATATCATATCAAAAAGCCAACTGCTGACCTGAGTACGGAGTTGGACATATGGTCTTGATGTAACAGGTTTCATGATTTTTGACATGATGAGAGCCAGTTCATTTATGGGTATAAGAAATTGTTTAATTGTTTCCAGTGCTTTCAGTAGAGCAAATGAATAAATTATTTTTTGTCGCTTATAAATTAATTTCTTCTGTTTTAATGTTTTAAAATCATGGTTTTTAGGACTGGAAGGAAACCTATATAAATCCCAACTACTCGAAGATCTTCACTGATAATATAGTAGAACAGGTAGGTATATAAGTAGTTTTTTTAAAATGTATGGGACTGCCTGATAATAAAGTGTCATACAGCAACTATTTCCATGCAAATGCTGTTTGGTCTGTGGCTGAACAGCTGTGTGATGATTTGAGTCAGAACTGAATCTTTGCCATTTTGAAAACTAGATGAGAGGAGTCCAAAAAATAATTGCTATATGGCTCAGAATAATGTCATCCAAGTAACTGCCTTCACCAAAATACAGATGTATTTAGCTTATTTATTCAAACTAGCTAGTAAGACTAGCAGAAGGCCTAATAAAATTTCTGTAGCAGATTGCTTTGTTTCCTGGTATCTAGTAAAGGCAAGCTCTTCCAGACACTTTCCTTGGGTTGTGCCTTTCCTTAAGGATTCCTGAGGTCTGACAACCATGAATCCAATGTAAAGCCTCTTGCTGGATACGAAGAGATTTTTTTATTATTTTTCGTGGTCTGTCTGCCTGGCTATTTGCTCTCATGCAACTGATCTAGACAGAGCACTTCTAGGATGTTGTAGCAGTGTTGGATGATCAGTTCTGTGACAATTAGGGACAGTAATTTAATAAACTGCGCTTCCTTAAAAAGCCAGGATAAATTGTTTGTGTTTAAAATAGTGTTAAGTTTTAAACTGTTTCTCGTAATAGCTTGTAATATAGAAGGTCAGGGTTGTTACTTGGAGCAACCAAGACACAGGTTATGTGGGTACACTGATGCTGTTGTTAATGCCGGGCTATGACTCACAAGGTAGCTCATAGTTTTTGCTTCATTCTGTGAGAATGTGCTTGTGAATCAAGCCAAAACTTAATTATTTAAATGTATCTGAATTATGGCTCAGGTTAGAATAGCTGATATTCTTTAGTGACCAAGAAAAGTCAAGATGTCCTTTTTTAGCCGTTGAAAATAAGACAGATGTTAAAGCTTAACTCTACTGAAAGAGATGAATGGTTTGGGGTTGGTTGGTTTGTTTGTTTCTTTTGTAGCCATGTCCAGATGTGTTTTGGTTTCCCATATTTTCTGACACTGCCTGTGATGAATTGGTAGAAGAAATGGAACATTTTGGACAATGGTCTGGTGGAAAACACCAAGTAAGTGTCAGCCTATATAAACATGACCTTGATGAGTGAGTACCTTTTACCTTTATAATAATATATCACAGCGTACTGCAACAAACAAACACTCCTACAATTGCCAATGAACCAATACATCTGCTTCGTGGTATAAAATACTTTTTTTAGTCTACCACATAGCCTGTTGTTCAGTAAATGTAGTGACATTCTTCAATGAACCTTGAACTAGCAAATTCAGACACCCAACAGTGATACAGTTGCTGCAGTAATTATCTGATAGTTGTCCAAGCCTGATCTTGGATGGTTATTAATAAATGTTCAGAGAAGTTTTACTCATTTACCTCTTAAGTACTAATTTGTCAGACTTTTCCCCCTAAGCAGTTACCCACAAGTGTTATGAGCTATTGTGTTTGTTTGCAGAAAGTTCAAGGTATTCAGCAACTACTGCTAAAATCGGAGGAACGTTTGTCATGTTCACAAACATGGTACCTTGGAAATGACATAAATTACAGTCATTATTTTACTGCAGAGAGGAGCCTCCAGAAAGGATTTTAACATACTTTTATCTTCAAATTATTTCAACGTTTATTACCACGTCAGGTTGAGGTCTGTACTCTCTTGATCTGGTATAACTTCAGTTACCTCTGCATCTCAATAAATAAAACCATTACTCCAGGAAGTGCTTATTGACAGGCAACACATCCAAGTATTGACTCACCTTTTAAAAAATTTCCAATTTTTGCTCATGGATAGCTCAGCATTTTTTCCACAGCAGTTAGCTGTGAAACTACTGTACAGCAAGCTCACATGTGCCAACTAAAGCATTGCTTTGTTGCATTTTGTGATTCTGCACATTTCAAATAAATATTTGTGGAAGTACCAGAAGCACTCCATGTCCATATTTCAAAGCTGTTTATGGTGTTTTCAATAGGACAGCCGTATTTCTGGAGGTTATGAAAATGTCCCAACTGATGATATTCATATGAAGCAAATTGGGCTGGATAATGAATGGCTGCATTTCATCAGAGAGTTCATTGCACCGGTAACGCTAAAAGTGTTTGCTGGCTATTATACCAAGGTATGCATTTAAAACTTTTGCAGACTATTACTGCATGGCATGACTAATTCTAAGTATTTTATTGAATACATACTTTTGTTTGGTTGGGGAGCTTATACATGATGTAGAAGCACTTATAGTTGAATGTTGTTGAATTGTGTACTCATCTTAAAAAAAAAATCCACACGAAAAACAAGAACCCTGTATGTGACTTGGAAGTTCACATGTTGAAGTCTGACTGTATATTTTGTTTCAGGGATTTGCTTTATTGAATTTTGTTGTAAAATATAGCCCTGACAGACAACGGTCGCTCAGACCTCATCATGACTCCTCTACATTCACAATCAACATCGCTCTCAACAAAGTAGGAGAGGACTTTCAAGTAAGTTGACAACTTAATGGCTTAGAAAGTGTTGTCCTTTGAGTGCCTAATATTATTTCCAAACTAGAGCCTAAATGGATATACTTAAAGACCATGTTGAAAAGAAAAAGATGTGGGTCACAAATTAACATATACTATTCCTTGGTGGTTTTTGATAAGTACTAATTTTGCTCGATTGCAGGATCCAGAACTGTTGATGCAGTCAAGCTGAATTGGTCAAAATGGTTTCAGGTAGTGGGGGAAAAGGAGTTTAAAGAACAACTTTGGTGACATTAACCATTTCACTTTTAGCATTTCTGAAATGCTTAGTTTCTGTACAATGAAAACCAATTTTTCAAAATACTTTAAATAGTCCCAGGTTGTCCTAATGGTTTTCTTTTTTACAATTTTTTAAATGATCCTTTTTTAGATCAGCCACAGACTGAAGAATTTCAACTGTTGTTGTTGTGGTGGTTTGGGTTTTTTTTTTTGGTTGGTTGGTTGGTTTTTTTGAGATTAATTGCTTTCTACTCTGATATTGATTCAAATAAAACAGTCCCTACAGTGTGGAGATAGGCAGGGCTTTGGCAGTTATATCCAGGTTTGACTAGTAGAGAAACTTAACCTACTTCGTTTATAAACCTGTATTATTCACAGTCCTTCTTAACACCCATGAGTTTCTCAAACTTACTGCTTTAGAAAACACACCTTCGGTGTCAAAGCAACATCCAGATCAATTTATTTAAGATTTGTTTAAATGCCATCCTGGATAAGGATGCAGTTCTGGAACAAAGCCTGTGAATGTGATTGGCTTCTCCGTGGTATCATCCACAGCAATGTAATTGAAGATTTGTTTGTCAGAGTTGCTGCTTGAATGAGTTGCTATCTGGGGAATGCTAAAGCAAAGCAAGGGGAAATCTTTGATTACAAATGCATGTCTGTTATGTATCACTTTGAAGATGGTGTCGTTTAAATAACCTTGTTAGTAGGGATAGTAAAAAAAAAAAATATTGTTAGCAACTTAGTAATAATACCATAATATTTTAAGTTGTGGACAAATAAAAAGTAACTTAATTAAAATACAAGGTAAATGTTTGGGTGTTTGTTTTGCTTTTGTTTTGGCTGCAGGGAGGTGGCTGTAAGTTTCTGAGGTACAACTGCTCCATCGAGTCTCCCAGGAAAGGCTGGAGCTTCATGCACCCAGGAAGACTCACTCATTTACATGAAGGACTTCCTATCTTGAATGGCACTAGATACATTGCAGTATCATTTATTGATCCTTAAGTGTTGTTTTTTGCCCTCTTCAGCAATGTTTGATTCTTTACAGAAACGTTTATTTATAGATTTCTTCTGGAAGATGGTGATAAAAGAAACTTTAAAGTTACTGTTCCTGGACAGCAAAGTTACTTTGGGCTAAAAGAATGGAGAAAAAAAAAAAAAAAAAGTAAAATTGTTGAAGATTTCTCAATATCTGCTCTGAGCCTTGAGTCACAAAGTAAACGTGTCCTGCTTGTTTTTCCATTGTGCTGTCTAAAGAGAGTACCTAAGGAGGGAAAATGGAAAAACATTTTATAATTAATTCATTTATTGAAAAAAAACCCAAACAACTCTTGATACAAAATTATCTATTTATTATGGTTTTCATTCAGTAAAGTGGCACAGTAAAGTTTTTATGGTGTGTATATGTGGTACCAACCAATTAAAAACCACAGCATAAAAACAAAATCAAGTGAATCTTGTATGTAGTTGTTGGGCATAAGTAATAATTCCATATGCTGGTATATACTAAAGGGAAAACATCTCAGTAGCCTGTTTTCTGAATTCATTTTCAATACTGAAATGTACACCTTTAGAAGAAAAATAAATTGATTGTGCAGATGGAACAAGGATTAAATAATTTAGCTAAGAAAAAATGGTTTATCATTTGTTTGAAGGACTCCTCCTGTTGAAAATTTACTTTTCTTCACTAAGTGACCTTCATTTAAAATGAGTTATTTTTCTAGATATGTAATTGCACCCAATTAATACTGGAAATTTGATGTGTATTTTCAGAATGCTGGTAAATTTTAAGAATAGTATGTTTTGTAAAGACAATTTTCTACTCTTACTTAAAATTACTTGAATTTTGTATCAGGAAAATGAAATTGTGGCAGTCTCTGTTTTAAAGCTAAGGGTCTTAACTTGCCGTTTATTTTAAAGAAATAGGTTTAAAATATTCCTACTGTATCTACTGTTTGTAATTTAAAGAAACTTGAAGCAAACTATCTCAAAGTCTACCGTGCCAAAATGCACAATATGTTGGAAAAACTTGTGAAAAATAAAAGGTAATTTTAAATTAATGTAACAGCTTTTACTTGACTGTATTAGGTAGCTTCTTTGCATGTTGCCATTGTCCTTACAGATATTATATTTATGATTTACAGATATGATATTTATGATGAATATTTTTAAGGAGTTGCATATATATTTAGATTGGAAGTTTCTCTAAGTCAGTTTTTGGCTTATTTACTCTGTTATACTATTGAAATTATTTCTCATGTGAGATGGTGCCTGTGTACATTACAGAAAGTGCAGCACACTTCCAGAACAACCCCAGCAGCATGGATGTTTCTTGTTTTTTGTAGCAACCTTCATTTTTATAAAGAAGCTTTTTGATGATCTAATCAGTAGTTCACTTTTTACCTGCTAATATTTGAAGAAACTTCAAATCGCATTTCTTAAACAGAAGCTTTATTTGGAGCTGAAAGGCTTGGGAGAGGAGTTCAAAGATTATTCCATTACTGAAAATAAGTGTGTCTGCTCATTTCCATGTTCTGCTGTTTTGAGGAGTGGGTTGTAACTGGACTTAAAGTTATGCTGAAGCAAATACATCAAAATGTGATAACTTCAAAAATGTACTAAAGTGGACTGGCTTGAAAAGGAATGGCTTTTCACCCAAAGTTCTTTGCTTTCTTTTAATTTCTCTTTCGACTGTCAACTTTTCTTTACTACGCACTAATATTTGTAGGCTGATATCCCCTGACTTTGTTTCCAGACGTGGAACACCTCGGCCTTAGTGGTGTCTCATCTATGTAGCCCAGGCTTAGGCAAGCCTTTACAGATCTTCAAGCCTTCAGAATGAAAGCAGCCTTTGTTAATCACCTTTTTTTGAGCATTTGCCTGTGGTCTTTTAGGCTAACTCAGAACAGAATAATATTTTACCAGTGGATCAGTTACAGACAGTTTACTGTTATGGAGAGCTTTATTGGAAAAAAAAAATACACAAAAATACACTCTTGTGACACACAGGGGAAGTTCTTTTGCAGAATTTTTTTTGCATCATGCATTTTAATAATGTATTTTTTAGTTCTGAGTCACATTTGATTTTTTTTTAATGTGTATGTTTTTCTTCAACATATATGTAAGGGCTTTACTTACTGTTAAACGTCTGTGTTTGCAACTGTTAATTTACTTTGTCACATAGTGACTCATAATGCTTCACTTACTGTGCTGGACATTTGTTGGAAGAGAAAAATGTGTTTACCATGCTTACATTGCTAAAATTGTCTCTTCTTTTTTATTTTGATGAACTATTTGCAAAGGCTAACAACTACCTTTCAGCTGGATGGCAACATGTATGAAAGTGTCTAATTTCTTAGGAACTGATAAATACTAGAAAAAAGTTTGTTCTTAACAATTCACCTGAATTAGTTCTGAAAGCTTTGCTGTACTTTTAGCGTGTGAGTACACGAGCTCGCACAGGCTAAACTGAATTGTCACTTTTAGGAAATTGCTTAGAGTTTTTAGTACCTCTTTAAAAAGCACTTAAAGGCTCTTGTGTCTCCTAACAAAGTTTGTTTTGGGGCATAGGCGATAAATGCATCAGGAGGAAAGCAGCAACCTTAGTTCCGGCAGGGTCTGAGAAACCTCGGGAGTACAGGGACACAAAGGTGCTCTGCAACAGATGAGACACTTGTAAAGTATTTGATTTGTTCTGCTTTTCTCTAGCTTTATTTTTCACTGTTAAGTACTTGAATTTGAGGCTGTGGTGTGGGTAAGAGACAGGAGAGCAGTATGTGGGCAAGAGAATTTCTGAATATTTTTAACCAAAAGAAGACTGAATATAGTTTGGTTTTATTTCATATCCATAAACTATTCTGACTCTGATACTCCTAAAAAATGTTCAGGGCATTCAGTGGTATTTTACAAATTTAGTCTTCTTTAACATCACTGTGCAACAAGGAATTCCAATATGTATTTGTCACTTCATTTTTTCCCCAAAGGGTTGCTGTTCCACTCTTGCTGTGAGCTGATAGGAATAAGACTATGACACGCCCCAAAAGAAGATAGATTTTTTTTTAGTGAGGCAAAAATAATGAAATCTATGTGATTGTGCATTTTTCTTCTGTAATGGCTCTTCCCCCACATCTGCTGTATTCATGGAATAAATGTTAATTCAATGCAGGGCTTCCACAACAGCTTCTCTTTTGCAGCATACAAGAAATGATACAAATACATTTTCTTGAAGAGACAGAAAGCTCTAGAAAAGACCTTTATCATTCCTTCCTCCTGTGTGCATGTACTAGTTTTGCTTTTGTTTTTTGCTTGAAAGGATTTATTCAGATTTTTCTTTCAGCTGCTGCAATCAGCTTTTTAAAAAATACATCTGTTTCAATTTCCTTTGATTTATTTCTGATATGGTCTTTAGTGGATTCAGTTCTGAAAGAAGCTTCCCTGGGTTCTCATGTTCTTGCATGGCAGCATGGGCTGCTCCGCTGTTTTTCTGAGTGAAAGGGTACAAAATACCTGTCTCAGCAGCCCTTTGTGAGTGAGGTGTCAAGTAAATTGCTTGACTATTAGTTTTTTTTATTATGGGATTTTTTCATTCCATACTGCATCAATTAGAGGGCAGAACCTTTATAAAATGCATTGGTAGAATTGATGTTGGCAGTTCTTAGAGCTGAGATTTGCACTAGTAGAGCTAACTGTAGAGTTGGCAGGGATGAGTAATTAATTTACAATGGCCAGGAAAATCCCTCCAGCTGCTGCCCAGAAGGATGGTCTCTGACAGAAACTTAGTTTCCAGCCAGCACTAAAGCTGAAATGAGAATTGATGGTGCAGGATTTTATTGTACCCCAAAGGTGGAAGCGTCACTTTAAATGGCTTTCCAACGTGGTTTCCCGAATACTTTCTGTATCTTAGTATAAAAATTTGTTCTGGATCTAATGAAGCAGATAGCCTTGTTCAATAGTGCTGAAAAACCTTGTCTACAATTTGAATGTTGAACACAACTGGAAAGAGTTGCTTTTATTTTCAGTGAAACATTTTACTTGCTGTTTGTATTTCGTTTTTCTTTCCGTAATTCCCACTTGACATAGCTTTAAGATCTGTATAAATACACCCCACTTACAGGGTGATGGCTATCTTGTAGTGCATTTTGGTCCTGAGGGGATGGGTCAAAGCTCAGGAGAGGTCAAAATTCAGTGCACAGAATTGGTTCGTTGTGCAGCTGTTGGCACAGAGCTGTGCAGTGTGTTCCTGTGGCACCTCAGTCTAACTAACGGGAGGAGATCTGAAAAGCAGTTCATATCCTGATATGTTGCTAAAGCGGCTAAATGTAGAGAGATGATCATCATTTTCTTTTTCTCTTCATGATTTATTGCTTTTGGAAAGTTTTCTGGATTGCGCTTGACTTCAGAAAAGCTGTTTTGGCTGCGTTTAGAGCAATGCCTCTTGGGATTATTTTGCACAAGAATCAAATGTGAGATCAGCTATCCGATATTCATCTTAAGGTATTTAATAGACTAAGGCAACAGTTCAAAAGGGTTTTGCTCAGCATGGTTACAGTCTTTATTGGTGTCAGTGCAACTCCAGAAGTAGCAAAGCCGAGAGCCTGGCCAGTGTGGAGCACATTTGCCATATGGTGGGCAGTGCTTTGGGGCAATGCCATGGCACCAAGGTGGTGGAGAAAACTGGGTTTTTATTAAAAGACTTGCTTGTGCTGTGGGTCCTCCTGCCTCCTCCACTTACTCCTGGTTTACAGTTTTTAAAGATCTCGTAGTGCCTGAAATTGGCAAGGGAGATGCATAGTCGCGTAGTGACAAATTTATTCAGAAACTAGTGTTTTGGCTTGAAATCAGAATTCTTCTATTTCCAATAATTTTGCTTAGTTGTGAAAGGAGTTGGTTAATTTCTTATGCCTTTGCATCATTTTGTTTCTGCACTATTTTGGGAGTGGGGAACAGAGAGAGGAGGAAGGTAGCAGAGCAAGTATAGTATAAGCTACTTTCTTACTGCAACATCTGTAGTACAGGCAAGGGATGAAAACATGGCATTTTCACAGCTTCAGCTGGAATGGCAGTTAATGTGAGCAGTACTTTTAAGCCTGTGAGGTGGTTTACAATACTTAATACCTTAAGACATCAGGATCTACCCTTCACAGTGAGCTTGCCTAACATTTCAGGCTTTAAGCTTTCTCAGACTTGAGCTGCTAATCTCTTACAGTGTGCACTCATCCACTGGCGGTGTGTGAAAAGGTTTGCAACCTTACTGTCTTCCTCTTTGTTTTTAAAGTAGTATTTTTCAGTTTTAAGTTAAAGCATATTCCAAGCATATAAAGTGAATTATCTTCTCAGTGTGTTATATCAGCAGAACTAGTAAAATAACTGTTTGGGTCTTTGTTCCTTAAAGTAACTTGGTGCCTGATAACAAATGCTATTCTTATACAAGAAGTAGTGTCCAACTGTTGTTGTTAGTATTTGAATGACAGATCTTTTTCCATGCTCATGTGGTAGCAGTGAGGATGGAGAGATGGAGTTGGTGAGGATATCTCAGAGAGGGAGCTGTATCCTGCTTCAGCCCCTGGTTGCACTGGGGCACACAGGCTACAGAGAAATTTGGGGTTTGCTGCTGTAGTTGGATCCAGCTTAGTTGCCCCCAGGATGTGTATAAAGAGCTTGAAGAAAACGGAGTGCACTTTGTAAGAATTAATTCTTTTGGTGTTTTAGCTTCTGAGTTCTACCAAGTCTCTGAACTTACAGGAGATGAGGAATTGGGGGATTTAACGTGGTTTTTTCCACAGAGACTTCTAGCTTGGGCATGGTAGTAACTGAAGGCATATGTGTAAGAAGTGGTGTCCCTTGATGAGTTTCACGTCTCAAAAGCACAAGGTCATCGCAGATTTTTAAAGGAAGGTTCTCCAGCATGAAGTAAACACGATGCATGAGAAGTTAAGGCAGAAAGTACTAAGTATAAGCTACTAAAAGCTACTTTTTGTGTTTGGAAGTACTGGGTAAATGAAAGAGGTGCGTGGGTGCATAATGCAAAAATGAACTTCTGCGATAGCCAAATTTAGAGACTCATCATCTCTGAATCACTTTTGCAAACTGTGATTTACCAGGGAGATATTTCAAGTGTTTGGTCATTCTTTAAAACATGTACCTTTAAAGTAAGACAGGTCCTGGTATAAAAAACAGTGCTTTGCCTTAACATTTCCAGATCCAGCTGTCTCAGACTTCTATTCACTGTGCCATCATGAATTGTAGAGTGGAGATCTTGATAGCGTTGCTTGCAAAAAGAGGAAATGCTCAGTTCTTGAATTTCAATCACATGCATTAATCTGCACGAGAGCATTTTGGTCATGTGAGGTATGAACATTTTGTTCCCTTAGATTCCTTGCCTGTGTGCATGTTGCTTTCCATCCAAACTGTTCCCGCTTCACATGTCATGTGTTTGCCATATGTCAGCTATCCAGCAGGGAGGGGGGAAAAAAAAGCACGGGTGGCCAATGGCTGTTGCAGGCAGGAACAAGGAAGGCAGAGAGAAGGGATCTTTATTTTAAAGTGTTCTTGAAGTGTAAATTTTAAACTGCTGCTTCCATGGTAATGAAAGATGCCTTAGGATCAAACCTAGGGAGCTATTTTATATCAAGGGTGTAACTGAGATACGCTCTGTAGAAAAGCACAGAGATGTTTACCGATTAAACTTTTTTCTTGTAGTTCATACAGCCGGTGGGATGAGCTGGATACAGAGGATGGTGAGTGCAGTTTCTCAGATCCCAGGTGAGCCTTTCACCCTTACCTATGGCATCACTGGTGGCTGTTGGAGCAGGTGACTGCTGCAGTTTCACTGTTCTGAGGTGCATCTGGTGAGAGCTTTTTAGCCTTCATCTCGTTATCCATCAGCATTTGTGTGTACAAACACAAACCCATGCTTGATCTTTTCCGTAGCCTGGCTGTATCTTGGCCTTGTTCTACAAAGAGGATTTCTCCATTTTGCTGCTCAGACTTGAAAGAATCGTTTCCTTATTCTGAAAATTATAGCTCGTGGAAGAGTACAGAGGCAAGGCATGATTTTTCTCTAAATATCACTGACACAAAGGGAATATGAACTTTCCATGAATTAATTGATCCATATTAGTAGTACAAATGGCGAAAGTATGAAAATTAGATGTTCTTTAGCTGAACACAGATGTATGAGAAATACTGTACATTTTTCATTATTAGGTAGACAATCTACCTGAAGCTGGATAACATGTAAAAAGCTGAATGGAGATACCAGTATGTTTCTAAAATAGCTGTGCAGGTGTTCTGTAACATTTGAGCAAATAAATGGATCTGTTCTTGGCAAGTTTTTCCTATTCTTATTTACTTTTAGTCTGAAGGGAACAAAAGCACATTATAAAGCTATGGTAGCATTCAAATGTTGGGAATTAGAAGCTCATAAAAAAACAAAAATAAATTGAGATTATATTGCAGAGGAGAGGAAAACTTAGCAGCCATTAAGACAACAAAATTACTCCCTACGTGGAGTATTTTATGACCAGAACTCTGAGGAAGCACTTGAGGAATGTCGTCAAAATACCGCAGCCTGAAGACCTATTTTTTATTTTTAGACAAATTTAACTTTAATACTAAAAAAAAAA
>VWYH01010297.1:4450-39768 GCA_013399365.1 Pampusana beccarii
AACAACCCTTGCAAGAGCAGAACAACCGCCCGGCACCTTCCCTCTGGGCAGAAGGGATCAAATTGATGCCAGGGGCTGCTTTGTGTTGCATGGCAGGGGCTGCAGGTTGCTGCAAGGGTTTGTACCCACTCTGCACCTTCTGGATCCCACCCCAAAGGACTGACCATCCACACGGAGAAAGCAAACCCAGGGGCTTGCCCGTGCTTTCAGAAGACGTCGGTGTAGGAGTCATAGAATATCTCCAGTTGGAAAGGACCCTTAGGGATCATCGAGCCCAACTCCCTGCTCCTCACAGGACTGCCTGACACTGAACTGTTGGACTAAGAGCATCATTGGGCTGGGGGCTGTGACCGAGCACCCTCTGAGCTAAGAACCTTTTCCTCGTGTCCAATCTGCACTTGGATTAACATCTCTATAAATGCTTGTGTGGTTATAGCGCCTAACTAATATAACTAACCTGGGACGAAATAAAGCACTGCTGCTTCCTTGAGTTCCAGAGCAATCAAGAATGATCCATCACAGACTTAGTCATGGCAATAACTGTTCTGAACTGCTGCTGCACACCACAAATCACAGTATCACAGTATGCTAGGAATCACAAATCAGTATGCTAGTATCACAAATGCCAGGAATCAGTATTTTTGCCTGGTTTTTTAATGGACCGTATACACTTTAAATATTACAAAGATAAGAACCCAAATAGAAGAGTTATCACGCATTCCAAGACGAGTAACAAGTGAGCAGAAAGCTGTGAACGCTGGGCTGAGGTTATCACACGTCGCTGCCGTCTGACTCGCTGAGCAAAACCAGATCTGCAGGACTCGCTCTTCCCTCTGCTCCCTCCCAGCAGAACCGTTCCAGTGCACTCAGCTGTTAGAAACCCACACTGAATTAACCCTTTTCCCTCCGACAACAGCGTTTGAGGCCAAAACCGGCGTGTGCCCATCGCCCTGGCTCAGAGCGATCCAGCAGCTCTGCAAGCCTCCGTACAGATGTCTGGGTCCTGAGGAACAATATGGGAGCTGCTTCTGCTGCCTTTTCTGCCCTGTATGTGAGGTGTGGTGGCTGCAGCTCCCTGCCACAGGCTGGGAAATAGGACTGGGATTGCTAAAAGCAATTATAAGTGGCTCTGCAAACAGCAAGTCCCTAAAAAAATAAGAAGGAGCCAGCTAGGAGGGTGCTTCATATTATAGCATTTCTCAGAAGCAGGTATGTTGTCCCCAAGTTGCAGGACTGGTGATTCTTTTCTTCCTGTTAGGTGATTAAATTATAATTAAGCAACGCGCGGTGTGATTGATTGCCCTGCAGGAGTCATCGCCTCCCGCGAAACCCCGGGTTATTCGGCACGGGGGGCTGACGCGTGCTTCATTTCACCTCCCCAGCGCTCGGACCGGGCAGGATGCTCACGGGAGGAGCTGCTCCTCAGCCCAGGGCGGTCGTTGGAGCTTTCAGAAATGTTAATCGCCCCTTCTTGCAGCTTTTTCCATCACGCTACAGCTGCAGGTGCTGATGGGAAGCTCATCTTTACTGCCTGTAACAACCTGAATAGCTGCGATCCCTAGAGCTGTGTAGCTTTGTGCAGCCTCTACACAGCTTTAAAGCTCTTCCAGGAAAAAAAAAAATATTATCTACCGCGGGCACGTTCCTCTAAAGCATAAAATCTCTCTTCCTGAGCGGTTCTGCCGATCTCCCATCAGGCGCCAGGTCCTGAGCACGTGGTGGGGGTCCCTGCCATGAGGTGCACAGGGTTTATCTCCTCTCACCGGCACACCTGAGCTCATCCCTTGGCTCCCAACAGGGAAAATGAGGCAATTCCGTACCGTGGTCCGTCTCAGCCGATGGGCGGATGAGCATCTCAAACAGATCCTTAGGCAGAGCGGAAGCTGAGAGAGGTGGTGTGTTCATTCCTCGTGGAAATACCAAAATCCCAGGCTCGCTCCTCACCCGGGGCCGTTGGGTGCAGCTGTCCCAGAGCCAGCCCCACAGCCAAGGAGGGATGGGGCAGCCCCACGGATGCTGTGGGGCTGGGCATTTGCTTTGTGTGGAGTCCCTAAGCTGTTGTTTGGAAGCTGTCTTAATTAAAGACAGAGCGTGGAACTGCCCTGCTGCTTTGAATAATTATGTGGGTTAATAATTTTGAGCTAAACAAAGCTTCTCATTCTTCCCCAGGTTTTCAAGGATCTGGAATTCTGTGTCATGGCCGGTTCTGCCATTTTCCCTTGAGTCTCTGTCTCCCTTCGTGTCACCCTGACCCTGTGCCCACGTGTCACCAGAGCCTGTTTGCTCCCATCTCCCAAAACCCAGCAGCTCCAAGCGACGCCGCTCTCCTTGTCCCGTTGCAGGTGGTGCGAGACCAGATTTCTCACTGCACCGTCAAGCTGCGCCAGACCACGGGCCTGATGGAGTATTGCCTGGAGGTGATCAAGGAGAACGACCCCAGCGGCTTTCTGCAGGTTGGTTACACCCAGGATGATGTCCCCCAGCTTTCCCAGCCATAAAACCAAGGGCCAAGCTCTCATCACCTCCAGGTTCACAGCAGGACAGAGCAGAACCAGGGCAGGGACGTTGCTTGCTCTGAGCAGAGGGTGGCAGCAGGCGGTGCTGTGTGTCTGGAGCAGTGATCACAATGCGCTGTCTCGTGGTTCTCCAGCGTGAGATGGGCAAACAGCGCCTGAGAACAGCATCCCATCGTTTGTGCCTGGGCTGGTCCCTTTGGTACAGGACCCTGCCTTTAAAATAGTCCCCAGAGCTCCCGGGGTCCCTGAGCCAATCTGAGCCTGCAGCAAGGGACGGTGGTGGAAACGCCTGGCGATAGGACAAGGGGTGATGGTTTTAAACTGAAAGAGAGGAGATTCAGGCTGGACATGAGGGAGAAATCGTTGTCCCTGAGGGTGGTGAGAGCCTGGCCCAGGTTCCCAGAGAGGTGGTGGCTGAACCATCCCTGGAGACATCCCAGGCCAGGCTGGACGGGGCTCTGAGCAACCTGAGCTGGTGAAGATGTCCCTGTCATGGCAGGGGGGGCACTGGGGGAGCTTTGAAGGTCCTTTCCAGCCCAAACTATTGTATGAAACCACATGTGATGTCCCAGCTTTTGGCAGTCAGAGACAGAAGTGGGAGCTCAGGAGGGGAACAGGGCAGGGACAAGTCCCAGCCCAGCTGTCCCTTGGGTGCTGAGGCTGCGCCTTGTCACCAGATCTCGGACGCTCTCATCAGGAGAGTGCACTTGACCGAGGACCAGTGGGGAAAGGGGACGCTCACACCTCGGATGACCACGGACTTCGACCTGAACCTTGACAATGCTCCTCTGCTCCAGTCCATCCATCAGCTCGACTTCGTGCAGATGAAAGGTAAGAATATTTCCAGCGCCTTTGAAAAGCTCCTCTCTGCTCCTGCTGATCCAACTCGTCACAGGGAAGGGCCAGCAGAGCAGAGGTTTGCATCTTCTCCCAACAAAACTGAGCACCCCAGAAACAGAGTTATGCCCATTCCTGTGTATTTTGCACCCCTGGGCCAGCCATTTGCCTCACTGTCTTGCATCCCTGGGCTGCTGTGTGCCAGATCGAGGTGCCCAGAGCTTGGTTTTGTTTTAGAAAGTGCTCTGCAGTGCCAGGAGAGCCAGGCTGGTCCCTGCTCAGCTGGTGGAGGTTGAGACCATGGTCTCAGGAGCATCACAAGGTGCTTCCCAAACCTCTACTCACACACGTTTGGTGCTAAGCAGCATCTGGCAGGGCCCAAACTGCCCCCCAAATGGCACAAAGAGCCATGCCACTTAGCTTGGGCCCTTTCCTCCCTCTCCTCTCTTCCCTGTTGTTTTAGAGCTTCATTTCAGTTTTAATTTCCTCATTGTTCTCAGTTCCCTCTGTGCTCCCTCTCCCGTACCACAGCGAGCTGCTGCGTTCGTGTTGCTTTGCAGGAAGCAAAAGAGCCGCTGCAACCTGTGAGCAATTTGCGAGTTGGCAAGACCCGGGAAGCCGACAGGAGATGCAGATGGGCTGGGAGGCAGGGAAGCTCAGAGGACAGGCTGGGGGAAGAGTGGCTGGAGAGCTGGAAAAGGACCTGGGGGTGTTGGTGACAGTGGCTGAACACGAGCCAGCGTGTGCCCAGTGGCCAAGAGGCCACAGCATCCTGGCTGGTACCAGCACTGGTGTGGCCAGCAGGCCCGGGGCAGTGACCGAACCTGTGCTGGGACCTGGGGAGGCCAAACCTCAAATCCTGGGGTCAGTTTTGGGCTCCTCACACCAAGAAAGGCCTTGAGGTGCTGGAGCGAGTTGAGAGAAGGGAACGGAGCTGGGGAAGGGGCTGGAGCACAAGTGTGATGGGAGCGGCTGAGGGAGCTGGGGGTTCAGCTGGAGAACAGGAGCTGAGGGGAGACCTTCTGATCTCTGAACTGCCTGAAAGGAGCTTGGAGCCAGGGGGGTCGGGCTCTGCTCCCCAGGAACAAGCGCCAGGAGCAGAGGAAACGGCCTCAAGTTGCACCAGGGGAGGTTGAGGTTGGATCTGGGAACAATTTCTTCCCCAAAGGGCTGTGGGGCATTGGAACAGGCTGCCCAGGGCAGTGCTGGAGTCACCATCCCTGGAGGGTTGGACAGACGGAGATGAGGTTCTCAGGGACATGGGGCAGTGCCAGGGGTGGGTTATGGTTGGACTCGATTATCTTGAGGGTCTTTTCCAACCAAAACGATTCTATGATTCAAACACAGGAAGAAAGCAGAGAAGCTCTGGGGAAATCTCTCCCCGCTCCTCCTCCGTGCTCCCAGCAGCCAGGGTTACACTAACTTGTGTTTAGTTTCCTCCCCAGTGCCGGCTCCCCCGATCCTGCAGCTGGAGGAGTGTTGCACCCACAACAACAGTGCCACCTTGTCCTGGAAGCAGCCGCCCTTGTCCACAGTGCAGGTGGAAGGCTACATCCTGGAGCTCGACGACGGCAACGGCGGCCAGTTCAGGGTAGGTGCTCGGAGCACAGAGCCGGTCCCAGCAGCAAGCTGTTGCTCCTGGCTCTGGTATTGCCCTGCCGTGAAGTGACCAAAATGTTCCCCAGACCTTTTGCAAGTCCTCTCCTTCCCTGGGAACACGAGACTCGCTGCTGCGTTGCTCAGAGAAGCTGACAGTGCCGACAAGCTGCCGGCACTTCTGCAGGGCAAGGTTATTTGAGGGAAAGGAAATAACCTTCCGAGTGACCAATATGACTTGCAAATGCAAAAAAAACGTATTTGAAGCTCCGTCTTTTTAGGTTGCGAAATATTTCGTGCAACGTATGCTAATTGCCATGAAAGACTCATGGCTTGCCAGCTGCCAGCAAGCAGAGGTGTTTAAGGCCTGAGGGCTTTTAAATTGCTGTAATTACACAATTAAAATATGATTTTTTTCTCTAATCCAACGCGCTAATAATTACCCTGGCGTGTTCACATCCACCGAGAGCCGGCGCAGGGACCAGCCCATCACATTTCCTGAATTCATTCACAAGAAACTCAGGCAGGCAGGAGCCAGAGCGGAGTTGAGACAGGAGAGAGGTGATGTGGGGGGATCTGGAGCGAGAAGGGAGCAGGAGGCTGGGTGTGGGGACACCAAGACTCAGCACAGCAAGGTGAGGGCAATTCCCCAGCACACTGCGCTTCTCTTGTCCCACCAGCGGTCGAAGGGGTTTGGATGTGCGTAGTGCTGCTGCTGTTAGAGAGCGCCGCTCCAGGGCCGCGTTAATGTCCCATCACTGATCTCACCTGGTTCATTAGGGCAGCTACCTTGCTCTCCTCGACCCCAAACACTGACCAGTTGCTGTTCCCAGGTCTGCTGTGGCTTGGGACACCGCTCAGGGTCTTGGGAGGGGTGGAAGCCATCGTCACCTCTGCTCTGCAGCTCAGGGGAGCATCCAGGCACGTGAGATACGAGGAAGAAATTGTTGTCCCTGAGGGTGGTGAGAGCCTGGCCCAGGTTCCCAGAGAGGTGGTGGCTGAACCATCCCTGGAGACATCCCAGGCCAGGCTGGACGGGGCTCTGAGCAACCTGAGCTGGTGAAGATGTCCCTGTCATGGGATGGGGGGCACTGGGGGGGCTGGGAAGGTCCTTTCCAGCCCAAACTGTTCTATGATTCTATGACCCCTATAAGCTCTGGGGACGTGCACCCACCTGCAAAGAAAGGGGCCAGATTCCAGGGTTGGCTCTGGAAGCAGCAGCACCCAGCAGCTCAGGCAGCACAACCTGCCTGTGCAGAGCCTCCGTCAAGGGCAGCAAGCAGGGCTTTGTTGTGGGATCTGCTAATTACAAGTCAACGATCTGTGAGCTGCGTGTTTCGGTAGCCCATGGGCCCGTTCACCGCTGTCCCTGCTTGCCCAGCTCTGAGCGGGGCTGCGGCAGCAGGAGTGTGACGTGCCGGTGAGTCGGTTTGGCGTGATCACCTTGTCTTCTTTCAAGGAACACTTTGATCCTGCCACCAACAGCATGCAAAACTGTTTTCTGCAAGGATATTTCTGTCCCGGGCTCAGTCTGTATAGATTCGTTTCCTTTGGGATTCAGTGGGAGTTCAGCTGGGATTGATGTCTTACAATTTACTTGATGTTTTATGACTTATTGAAGGGAGTCCAGTGGAGAGCTACAAGGGTGATGAGAGGTCTGGAGCGTCTTTCTGATGAGGAGAGATGGAGAGAGCTGGGGCTTTTCAGCCTGGAAAAGAGAAGCTGAGAGGGATCTGATCAATGGGATCAATATCTCAGGGTGGGTGTCAGAGGATGGACCAGACTCTGTTCAGTGGTGCCCAACGCCAGGGTGAGGGGAACGGGCACAGACTGAAACACAGGAGGGTCCATGTGAACATGAGGAGAAACTTGTGTGCTGGGAGGTGCCAGAGCCTGGCCCAGGCTGCCCAGAGAGGGTGTGGAGTCTCCTTCTCTGAGACATTCAAACCCGCCTGGACCGACTGTGTGATCTGCTCTGTGACCCTGTGTGAGCAGGGGGGTTGCACTGGGGGATCTCCAGAGGTCCCTTCAACCCCAACCACCCTGTGGTTCTGTGAAATACTCTGCCACTATGCACATATAAACATAATCTTACAGATTGCTGAAGAGCATTTGTGAAAAATGTAGTGCAACTGATCTCCTTTGAAAGAGCTTATTTGCATTTCTATTTTAAACCCAGCTCTAAGTCTTTTCCTGAAGCAGGTGGGCACGCTGTTGGTCAGAGGTTATTTGAACTTTCAAATAAAGAGCTGAAGAAAGGGGAAATTGAGCAACTAACTCTGAACAAAAATATTGGTTAGCAGATTGTATGATTCTGTGACTTGATCCAATGTGAACAGCAACTCCTTCCCTTACAGAAACTGGTTTTATGGTGTCAAGGAACAAATCATAGGACCGTTTTACCCTGTTTTAGCCATATCCAGTGCCCATAAATCTGCCTCGGGTAGCAGAGCACGGCCAAACCCCCTGTGTCACAACCAGGAGCTCTTCTCCCACCCCTGGCACTCCATGTTCGGGGCACTAACCCTGTGCTTGCTTTGCAGGAGGTGTACGTGGGCAAGGAGACCATGTGCACGGTGGACGGGCTTCACTTCAACAGCACATACAGCGCCCGCGTCAAAGCCTTCAACAAATCGGGAGTCAGCCCCTACAGCAAGACCCTGGTGCTGCAGACATCCGAGGGTAAGGCGTCGCGACAGCCCGCGCCCCGGCTCGGACACGGCTCACACGCACGCGTGGGGCTCCTCCAGCACAGCCCAGCTTAGCATCGCCATCAGGGAACCGCTCCGCTGGTCCTCCGCTGTTGTACCGAAAACGGGGTCCACCCGGCGTGCAATAAGCCAAATTTTAGCAGACGGAGATGAGATAAGGTTTATTACAGAGCTGCGCGAGGCTGGGTGCTGGAATGAAGCCAGCAGGCCAGAGAGAAAACTAACAGCCGTTATACACAAAATCTTATAACTGCCTTCACACCCTCAGGGCTCTCCTGAAGAGCCAATGGGTTATACGTTTACATATTGGTTTTATAATCGTTTTAGCATAAAATGAGCAATGTTCAGCTAAAGGACGCGTTATCCAACAGACTCGAGTTACATGTTAAAACAAGACTCAGCTAATTGTGCAGGCTTCAAAATTCTAAAGCTGCAAGGTCAGTAATCTCTGTAGTTTCTGATTAAGTGTTTTGCAAGTCACTCTTATCTTGGTTAGAGAAGCAGACTGACCTAAAACTGAGAGGAATTACATATCTTTAGGTTAGCAATTGCCGACAGGATTCATCCTTTTAAGTGGTATCGACTACACCAGTACCTCAGCAATCATTGCAGTAAAGCCAGAACTGATTGGAGGAGGAAAGGTTGGGTCAGGAGCCTCGAACAGTGCCAGAATTTCTCTTTCACCCCTTTTCCTTTACAGAATATGAGGCATCAGTGAGAGGCATCCCGCAGAGAGGTATTTAAAAATTGGGTTGCAGCAGGGGTTGTGTTACACAAAGGGAAGCTCGGATGTTTTCGTTAATTCCACTTAAAACAAAACAAGGCTGGCAACGCTGCTCTGAGACACTAAGGGCTGCGCGATGCCAAAACCACACGGTGTCCCCTCCAGGCCCTGCAGTGCAGGGCAGAGAGCAGAGGGACCGCACGGGTGTCCTTGCAGACCCACAGGACTCAAAACTGGCCACACCGGCGGCGTCTGCATCATCCCTGCTCGGTCGGAATATTAAACACTCCTTTGCAGGTTGCGGTGGAGTCTCCCCGCTTGACTTTAAGTACATTTGTCACACCAGGCGCTTAATCCGTCACGCAAAATCGGCTTGTTTCTGCCGTGCAGGTGGAGAGCGGTAGGGTTAGCTCTGAGAAATGAGGTGGGAGCCAGACGCAGCGGGCGATGCTGCCGTGGAGGAAGAAATCAGCCCCCGCTGCCGTATCTGCTGCCCCGGAGCCTTGCTGCCCAGTGTTAAACCCCTCCTGGGGAGCTTTCCGTGCTGTGGAATCCCTTTTCCTTGCTCCCAGAGTAAAATGGCTCTTTCCCAAGCTGTGTGAAGGTTTTGTTCCGCAGGCAGCTGGCTCTAGGGCAGCAGCGTGTTCCGCAGCCCCAGCAGACACGGTCTGGGCTCAGGAGGGGACACTGGTGGGGTGGAAGGGGTTGTGAGAGCCCTCTTGCCATAGAGCATCTCTGGTGGCTTTGAGCGAGGAGGAAAAAAGGGTTTTCTGCTGAAACAGTAGAAAACAAAAGCAGAGCAAGGCTATGCAGAGTGTTTTCACTTGGTTGCCTGCGCTCATCTGCAGGGGATGACCCTTCCAGTTGGGAAAGGACACGTGCCCGGTTTGGGTGCGTGGGCAGGACAGGTCAGCGAGGAATGGACTCAGGTGTGACAGAGGTGAGAGGAAACCTGTGAGAAACCCTCCTCATGGAAGAGGCAGAAAACCCAAATCACAGGCTGTGTGCATGTTCATGAAGCACCAGCATCAAGGAAGCTGCAGCGTTCCTCTGGAGATCCAGGGATGGGACAACCCCGACCCAGCCCCGCACCAGGGTGACCAGGACCTCTCCCGAAGCCTGAAAGTCAACAGTTCCTGCCCTCTTTACTACCCGGCTTCACCATCCTTTGCAGGAGATGGCAGAACTTTGGCTTCTCATCACATTCGCATCTCATAAAACCCACTTGAGACACAGTTTCCCAATCAAAGCCACTTGGGCTTTAAGTCATCCCAGCCAGGAGTTTGCAGGGTCCCCGCTATGATCTTTGCAGCTCTGCTTTCCTCTCCTGGCTGTTTTCACTGTTGAGCCAAACTCACCCGTTGCGCAGCTCCAAAATACGGAGGAACCTGGGAGAAAATCGCTGTTCATGGTCCCAGCAGGTCAGGCTGTGCTTGGGGCCGGTGCCTCGATCCACGCCAGCAAACACAAGTTTCACTCTTCTGAGCATCAGATGAAAGTTTGCTGCATTCAGCCTTGTCACTGAACGGGCTTTTGCATTTGTTATTCCAGCATGAAGGAAAAGCGGGAGAAGAAGTCAAATGGTCCTGGAGCGTTTTCTGAGCTTTTTGGACTCAAAGTAAAATAAATTACATTTGTGTGCAGCTTCCGGATATCCAAGTAACTTGTTGAACAAAGCCAGCTCACACATCACAGCTCTCGGTTTGGCTTCTATTTCTGGCCTTTACAGCAGCATCAGGCCTTTAAGTGCTATTTTGTCTGAAGTAGGCTTAGCTTTTCCCTTCAGCTGTGCTCAGTTCATGTGGGAAGAGGGGATAAAAGAAGAGACGGGCTCAATGTGAAGAGAACATCTCTCTGAACACAGCTGTCCCGCTCTAAGTGGTTTTGAGAAATCCTGCTTCGAGGGTGTTATTTAAAAGCTGGTTTCTGGTCTTAGTACACATATCTGCAGCTGTGGAAGTTAACTGGAGTCTGTCTTCTGCCTTCAGCGAGCAGTGAAACGGGCTGTAGAGGCTGGCAGGGAGTGAAGCGTCTTGCAGAGTCTCAGCAGCTGGAGAGAACAAGGATGAGAAGGGTTTAAAGCCCAGGTGAGCCGGCCAGCGCCTCGGGGACGTCCCACAGAAAGTCAGCACGCACATAAGCCTACAGCAAACTGCAGAGCACCTTCCCAGCCCGCGGTGCGGCACATCTTCTGCTCATCCCAAGGGAATGACGTTTTCCAGCTCGGTGGGTGACAGCACTGCTGGGCTGTCCTTGTCCCTCAGGTGTCCCCGCAGCCCTGGGCTGGCAGCCCCAGCTCTCCTGGGCTTTCCTCATCCAGCAGGTTCTCCAGCCTCTGGCCGGTCTCCTGCTGATTTTGGGACCAGGTCTGTTTTCCTCTCGTCACGTTCCCGTTTTCATCCTGCCCGCAGCCTCCTTGGTGCGGTCATGGAACGGCCTCTGAGAGGCTTTGCAGCATCCTTGTCTCCGGTCTCCTGGTCGTGCAAACAGATGCTCCCAGGATCAGGCACCCAATGCGATGGCAAGGAACTGAGGAGGAGGCCTGCTTTTCTCCACAAGGATTTCTGAGGTGGCTTCTGAGTCCGTCCAAGGTTGTTTCTTTCCATGGGCTGTCCAGGAGGTTGGATGGTGAGATGAAGGACCAACTCACCCCAGGAGGAGATGGAGAAGAGCAGCTCAGCAGTGCCGGAGGGGACTGCCCGCCTGCCCCCAGGCCCAGATCTGCCCTCCTGGCTGGTGCGGATCTTTGACCTCCCTCCTGCCAAAACCTGCTGCGCCACTCTCACCCTTCCTTGGGTCTCTTTTCCCACACCTCAGCCCTTCCATTGGGCTCCTTCATGCTTCAGCGCCACTCTCCTGGCCTCGTGCTGCCTGTGTCCGTACACCAAGAGCCAGCGTCGGGAAGAGCTTTGTCCCCCTTCTCCCTCCCTTGGCTCCCCCTTCTCTCATCTGCACTGAATCCGCACTTTTAGGCATTGATGCAGAGTTTCAAGGCAAACCTGCTTTTGGCTTCTTATTTCTTTGGTGAGACACAAGCCTTGGAGCAGAGGATCAGGGAGGAACACTGGGTTTGTCACACCCTGTGCCCTGCTGTCCCTCTCCCGCGTTCCCAAACTTGGCCAACTCTGCCAACACCACGAGAGCCGCTCCCGGCTGCCTCTGCCACCCACCAGAGCCAGGGATGTGACAGAGGGACTTGGTCACCACCCTCGACGAGTACCAGAAGCTTTCCTCTTCTTTCAAGCCCAGTTCCTCATCTGAGACCCAACTTCAAGTTCCTTAACAGCCGTGGAGTGACCCTCAGCAGCAACCAGGGCTTTTTAACCAGCAGCCTTTGGAAAGAAGTGAACAACAGCAGGGGAGGTACGCTGCGAGGAGCTAGAGGAACATCAGGGGCTCGTTAGGGAGAGCCGTGAGCCCGGCTGCTCATGGTAGTAGCTCCTCTCCCTCTTGGTAGGTGTTAGAGGCCATATCCCTCCCTAACCTTGAGCTCCATTTATTGACCTGTTGTGCAATAATTTATCTAACCTGTATCTGAACCCGCTGACGCTCTTTGCTTCCACAGCCTCTGCAGCAGCAAGTTGCAGAAGTTACAAACCGCTGTGCAAAGAAACGCTTCCTTTTATTTGTTTTAACGTGATTTTCCAGCTCGGTCCGTATTTACAGCTGAGACAGCAAGGCTGGGGATACAGCATCCAGGAGTTTGTCTGATTTAGATGTGTGGAGGGTGGTGGGTCCTACATTTTCATGTTAACATATCCCTCAACAAGGCTAGGGAAGGAATCGCAGGAGGTGACTGGTAGCGGGGAACAGAAACGGATGACCCAAGAGGTTCCCTCTGCTCTGACATTTTGCTGTGAATCACATGAGTTAAATTCTTGCTGTAAGGCTCAGATGTGTTTTGACAGGTACAAAGGGAAACCAAGAACACAACATCCCGAACAACCTTTGAGTAAGGTGGGTGCTTGGTGGTGCTCAGGGTTCTGTAGCTCAGTACAGCCCTGCAAAGTGCCTTTCAGCGTTACCAACCAACCGACTTTTACACCGGTCATTATTGTGCACAGAAAGACATGACGGTTATTAAAGAACCATGGGAAGTGTGCATGGTAACGTGTGAATTTCTTTAGGTGCAGGGCTCACTTTAAAGAAAAGCGTATTGAATTTGTCACGGGGACACGGGAACATTTTGGAAGGTGAAAACAGCTTCATTGCCGATGCCGTCAGAGGCAAAGCTTTCCCGAGGGGTCCTGCCGGGTCGCACAGCACCAGACGTTCCTGCTCCACGCGCCGTCCCGCAGCCGAGCAGGACCCGTGCGTGCCGGAGCGCCGGTGCTCCGCTCCGGGGGCTGATCTCGGGCCGTGGGCTGAGGGCGTCCGGCAGGCCCCATTTCTGATCTCGAGTTTGCATTGATCTTACGTTTAGACACGCAGTCAGAAGAACAGACCCTCCCTTTTCCAGTGCCTTTGGAAAGATCGCAGCTTCGTAGAATGAGTCCTTTCTCCTCCACCCTTAATCTACAACCCAGCTTTGCGGGGAGATCCTACTTTGAGCTAAGATCTTCGGCCCACCAGCTGAGCTTGCATTCTTCTTTACAGTCCCTGAATTCAGCCGGTGAGCCGAGTGCCTCTGGCATGTCCTCTTGCTCTGTGCTTTTGGGCATCTCCGAGATATTTGTTTCGTTTCGTTCTGCTGTGTTTTGTTTTTGCCCATGACATGCGGATGGCAGGGGGATCTCCTTCTGTTTGTCACTGGCCTGCTCCTGCCGCCGAGGGTCGTTTTGGGGCTGTAGTTCTCGTGGTGTCTTTGTCTCTACGTACCAGCATGGGCAGCTTTAGGTGTGGGGTGATGGAGCAGCACAGTAGATCCTTATGTGGGTGCTGTTCTTGGCAGGGCCTGGCCAAACCATTTCACCCAGCCAGCCAGCAGAGCAGATCCCTCGTCCCTAGTTTGCCTTGACCTTGTGTCTGGGGACAGTCAGAAGAACAGGCCCTCCCTGGGAGAAACCTGTGGGGACATCTCAGTGGTTTGCTTTCCCTTTGCAGCCAGAAGACACAGCCTCTGCTGTGAGATTTGTTCTGTGAATTCGGTTTGCTTGATTAAATCTAGACCCCTCTTCAGAAAGAAGCAAGTCAAGGTGTGAGCAAGGTTTACTAAGTCCTCAGCACAGGACAGACATGGACCTGCTGGAGAGGGGCAGAGGAGCCCCAGAAATGACCCGAGGCTGGAACAGCTCTGCTGGGAGGACAGGCTGAGAGAGCTGGGGTGTTCAGCTGGAGAAGAGAAGCTCCGGGGAGACCTTAGTGCGGCCTTTCCAGACTTAAAAGGGGCCCGTAAGAAAGATGGGGACAGACTTTTTCGCAGGGCCTGTTGCTATAGGACAAGGGGTGATGGTTTTAAACTAAAGGAGGGAGATTCAGGAAGAAATTGTTGCCCTGAGGGTGGTGAGAGCCTGGCCCAGGTTCCCAGAGAGGTGGTGGCTGAACCATCCCTGGAGACATCCCAGGCCAGGCTGGACGGGGCTCTGAGCAACCTGAGCTGCTGAAGATGTCCCTGTCATGGCAGGGGGGGCACTGGGGGAGCTGGGAAGGTCCCTTCCAAACCCAGCCGTTCTGTGATTGTATGGTTCTAAGTCCAGCTCACAGACCCCTTGCAGCCTGGCTTATTAAGACCCTGGTTCTCGTCCGCTCAGCTTTGAGCATCGGGCTTGGCTTTTTGCAAAACCAGACGTGATCGTATCCAAGTCTTGTTTTCTGCAGAGCAGAGGAAACCCCTCCCGTGATGCCTCGCTGGTCTGGCAGCTCCCACAAGCGCTGTGCTTGTCCTCGGGGGCTGCGGTGGGACGTAGGCAGCCCGGGCAGGATGAGTGACGGTATCGAGCAGCCCACGAAGGAGCCACAGGGCATCTCTCCCAGCTGTTTTCTAACCACTCTTTGCACATCTGCCGTTGCTAAAGATCCTGGGCCCTGATTCTTCCGCCACTCTGGATTTACACCACCCCATGGGCTCCAGTGGAGTAATTCACGGCTTTCTTTGGTGTAAGCCCAGGAAGAATGGGGGCCCCCGATTGTTTGATTTCCATCCCATAACCCAGAATGAGGAATGCTGCAGCATGACCCTTGCCAGAATAACCGGGGGACCCTGCAACTTTCTTTTCTTTGTGCTTTTTATGTTTGTTTTTGGTTTGGTTTTGTTTTTCTTCTCATCGTACTGCTCTGCGCTAATGGCTTGAACTCTGTTTTGTTACGGACGTTTCCTATTTTGTGTCCGGTGCTACCGAGATCCCCTGCGCCGGCTGTGAGCGGCGTTGTGTGCAGCACGGAGCTCTGCAGCCGCGGTCTGGGTGGGGGGACAGGGCACAGCGGGGTGAAGGATGCGCCCGTGTGTCCGTGCTGTTTTGCACTCAGGTGAATTTGTATCGCAGGGATGCACAGAGACCCTGAAAATCACTCCTTGAGCTGGGACACGGGGCGCGATTCATTAAAACAGCCTGAGAGGTGATGCTTGGCGCCGAGCACGACTGCAGCCGCATGCTTTGCACCAACACGCACATTGGCAGGGTGAAAAGGCTCCTTCCTTGCCAGGGGAGAGGTGAAAACCAGTCACAAACAGGGCTTTCCTTGAAATCCAGCACCCAACATGAATGCCCTCCGTGCAGTGCCAATGTGGGGCTTCGTAGAATAGTTTGGGCTGGAAAGGACCTTCGAAGGTTGTTTAGTCCAACCCCTGCCGTGAGCAGGGACATCATGTTGCCCCCTCCTCCTGGATAAGCTCCTGGACCAGGACAAGCTCCTGGATCCATCCCAGCACCTGCTCCCAGGAGGTGTTTCCAGCCGGGTCTCAGGAGGATGAAGGACACCCCAGCACATCCTGCCCATGCAGCTGCAGTCAAAGCTCCACGCTGCTCTTCCATCAGTCCCTGTCCCCCAAGGAGTGTTGTTTTATTAAAGGGATTCAGCTGAGGGTCAATCTAGAGAATACTTACCAAGCACCCAAGGTTTTCCACCAAGGCTAAAATTTCCTGCCCCTTTCCTGGTGGGAAGTCCCACGAATTGGCATCCCGAGCAGGCGGTGATCAGACTTGATGCTTCCGGAGGCTGTGGTGGGACCTGGCGGTGACAGAGCAGATGCTCCACACTTCCCAGAGGTGAGACTCACCGGAACAGTCCGCACCCAAACTCACAGGTCCTATTTGCGACCCCTTCTCACGCTCTCTGGCTTTTAATGAATCAGGCCTCCCGTGGCCGCTCAGCTAATGGTTAAATACGAGTGGTTTTCAGGTGGTTGTTGTTTCTTAGCTGTGATGTGTGAAATGTAGTATCTCTTTATAGGATGCAATTTTGACACACAAGGAACGCCTTACTCTCAATTGGGCAAGTATATTTATTACGATTATCTGGCACCTTGCTCTATATTACTCATACTTTTTTCTTTTTTTTTTTTTTTTTTTATTTTTTTTCTTTTTTTTTTTTGTCGCCTTGTTTGCTCTGATAGNATTTATTACTTTTATTTGGCTATTTGTTTTATATTATTCATTTTTTTTTTTTTTTTTTTTTTTTTTTTTTAAATCTTTAGCTTTTCTTTGGTGGGCGAGCAGCATTTCTTGCTCATACCCTGACCCTCGGGATGTCCTGGCAGTAGGCAGATTTGGCGGAGGAATGGTCATTGCTGTATGATGTAAAGGCATTTTAAATTTCATCCCCATAGCTTGAAGTCAGCGCCCTGGAAGTGGCCCCATAATTAAGAACTGATCCTCCTGCCCAAAGAAATAGATATTCCAGTTCGTTGAGAGCATTTGAACATGGGTCAAATGCCAAGGAGGTGATTAGCCCCCCTGCAGATAATTGCACCGAGCGCTGGTGGTAACTCCTCACCTGTCCCCTCCAGAAAGGATCAATCCCCTGCATTCCCCCAGGATAAGGAGCCCGTGTCCATCCCTGTGGGATTCCTCCTTCCATCTCTCCCCACCTTTACCCAAAATGCTGAAATTCAGGTCCATGCGCTCGCTGGAAAAGCAGGCAAAGCAGAAATTGTTTCTCGTTCCTTTTCTTTACCCAACTTTACGTGCTGTTTTCTCTCCTGCATGCCTTTCCGTGGGAATGACCACAGTTGACATTAAAAAAATGGTGGCAGGTACGGAATCGCCTCCGTCGAGTTGCGAAACTGGGGCACCCGCATGCATGTGAGCTGTCTTGTGAAGCAATCCAATAAATCAGTGAATAAATCTCACTGGAGTGTTTTATTTTTCAAGGCGCATTTACTCCTGCAAGCGTGAGAGTGTTTTGTGGATGTGTCAGTTCACGTTTCAGCTGGAGAAAACCACCTGGGGAACTGGGCTGGTGGCTTGTGAAACCCTGTGCCTCAGTCTTGATGTGACACCGTGTCTGTCAGATTTGCAGTAACCGAGTCCTGCGCGTTTAAACCAGCAGCTGTGCCGAGTTGTGGAGGTTTTGGGGTGTTTTCCAGCTTTTCCATCAGCTAGATGTTGTCTGACGTGTGGCCGGTTGCTCCGCAGGGAGGTTTCTTGGTGTGACGTAGCATCTCTGTCAATGTAGATCTTTGGATGTGCTTTTGGTTCCCAGGACTGCCAGCCCTCAAATACACACACAGAGGAGCCCCAGGAATGACCCGAGGCTGGAACAGCTCTGCTGGGAGGACAGGCTGNAGGTTCCCAGAGAGGTGGTGGCTGAACCATCCCTGGAGACATCCCAGGCCAGGCTGGACGGGGCTCTGAGCAACCTGAGCTGGTGAAGATGTCCCTGTCATGGCAGGGGGGGCACTGGGGGAGCTGGGAAGGTCCCTTCCAACCCAAACCCTTCTGTGATTGTGTGATTCTATCTGCTCCTTTTCAGTCCCCTTCCCATGCTGGGCCTGACTCTGCAAACCCTTCCTTGCATGGGTAACCCATAGTTGTAGGAGTAAGTTACATAGCCTCAAGACCTGGATGGCATGGCATGTCTCCTATTCTGGCCAGATTTTATCAGATCAGGATTCTTAAGGCTCGTGAGATGAAACAGACAGACAGCAGGAGGGGACAGAGACAGGCAGGAGGGGACAGAGACAGGCAGGAGGGGACAGAGACAGGCAGGCGCCAGGGCGAGAGCAAGAGCAAAACCAGCGTGAGTCCTGCCCATAAAACCTCAGCCGCGCTGACACCAGCTCACAGCACCCCCCAGGACGGGGGTGCCCTCGGGGGGCCCCCCAGCTCCGCAGCTCCCTGCCTGCTCCTGGCTGCCTCCCGTGCGGGCAGACCCGCCGTCCTGCATGTCGCATGCGCTGTTCCGTGTCCGCTCCACGGGGCCCGGCCGCGCCGGCCGCCGTCCCGCCGCTCTAACCTTGTGCCGTTTGTGTGTTCCAGTTGCTTGGTTTTCTTTCGATCCGTCCTCTGCCCACGCTGACATCATCTTTTCTAATGACAACCTGACTGTCACCTGCAACAGCTATGATGACAGGGTGGTGCTGGGGAAAACGGGCTTTTCCAAAGGGCTCCATTACTGGGAGCTGTCAATCGATCGTTACGATAACCACCCTGACCCGGCCTTTGGCGTGGCACGCATCGACGTCCTCAAGGATGCCATGCTGGGCAAAGACGACAAGGCCTGGGCCATGTACGTGGACAATAACCGGAGCTGGTTCATGCACAACAATTCGCACACCAACAGGTACGTGATCCGGAGCGGGATCTTCCTCCCAGAGACCACAGCCCAAGGAAGAGCCCCCGGCTTTTCCAGTGGCACCTACAGGTGCCCACATGGTGACATTGCTTCTTGTCACCGCTGTTAGAGGATGTGCCCTTGCCCGAAGGGATGGACCGTCCTGGCCTCCTTGGGTCTGCCTTGCTCCGACTGTTCTGTCCCTGCTGGAGAGGGGCAGAGGAGCCCCAGAAATGACCCGAGGCTGGAACAGCTCTGCTGGGAGGACAGGCTGAGAGAGCTGGGGTGTTCAGCTGGAGAAGAGAAGCTCCGGGGAGACCTTAGTGCGGCCTTTCCGGACTTAAAAGGGGCCCATAAGAAAGATGGGGANGGCTCTGAGCAACCTGAGCTGGTGAAGATGTCCCTGTCATGGCAGGGGGGGCACTGGGGGAGCTGGGGAGGTCCCTTCCAACCCAAACCCTCCTTTGATTCTATGGCTGTTTCCGTGCTGACTTCCCCGAGCCTGCATGGCACCGCTCCTGTGTTGCACCCCTTCCCGTTAACACCCAAAGCTCACGCAACGAGAAAACAACATTTGCTTTTATCCCTGCACCACAGTTCTTCCTTGCTTTCCCTGAGGGCCTGCGAAGGTGGGAGCTTTGAAGCTTGTGGTAGGTTGGGGACAGCCTGGTGTCACCTTCCTGCAGCCTCAAGCGACATTCCCTGATGGGTCAGCGGGTTTTGGAGTGAGCCCTGCAGCTTTGCTGCCCTGGGGCACTTGCTCCCCACCGTGGTTGTGTTCCTGTGGCTGCTCTGGTAGGTGGCTTTGGCCCTGGGGACACCACGGCAAGCAGAGATCACCTCTGCAGGGGGCTTGAGGAGGAGGCTGGGATGGGTGGAGGTCCATGGGCTGACCCCTGAGCCAGGAGCAGAAGCGACATTACTCCACAGAGATGTTCTGATCTTCCTCTCCCCCCCGCAGAACCGAGGGTGGGATAACGAAAGGCGCCACGGTGGGAGTGCTGCTGGATTTGACCAGGAGGACCTTGACGTTCTCCATCAACGAGGACCAGCAAGGGCCCGTCGCCTTCGAGAACCTGGAGGGCCTCTTCTTCCCCGCGGTCAGCCTCAACAGGAACGTGCAGGTGCGTGCCCTGACCGCGCTCTCCGGAGCACCGCTGCCACTGCAGCGGGCCTTGATGCTCGTCAAAATGGGGACTTGGTAGAGTGGTGGCTTGGAAAGAGCTAAACTTACACCCTAAACCACCTGCGAGTCTCTAAAATCAGGACATGCCTTCCCGCAGCTGCTGCGTCCCACTCCAGGTTTCTCCATCGGGGAAGCACCAGGGTTCTCCAGCCCTCCCTGGTTGATGGGTCTGACAGCTCCATCTCCTGATACTACCCCCCAGGAGCAATACCAGGGACAAGGGCACCTTTTAAACCCTATTTTCCTCTGAGGAGTTTCAAGTCCCTCTTCTCTCCCTCTGTCCCAAGCTCTCCGCTCTCCTGAACATCACCGAGCGGTGGCTCCCTCGGCCTGTCTGGTATTTTCATCTTTCGCTTTTCTTCTCACTGATCCCATCCCTGCTCTCATCTCACCCAGCGACTCTTCTACACTCACCAAACCTGACTTGGTCACCCCCACGCTGCCACCGCTTGCACCTCCAGCCCTGCATGAGCGCCCGGGCACATCCTAGGACACTTTGCACCTTGTCACCAAGGCAGTGACACTTTCCCAGCAGCACAGAAGTTGGGCGGTACCATCCCAAACCCTGGCAGCATCCCTGCCCAAGTGTCCCACCCCAAGGGCTTTGCAGGCAGGGGAGTCCCCTAGCTCGGAGAAATTAGGAAAAAATAATTTAATTAGGAAAAATTAAAGAAGCCTGACTTATCCGTGCTGGTTTTTGAGGTCGCTGTATTAATTTAGTGTGGTCGAAACCTCCTGCTCTGTGCTGGGTTTAATTCCTACCACAATCCTCTACACAGCCCTAAGAGACGAGCGCGTTTCTGGAGCCCCTCTGCTTTCTGACGGTTCTCTGGGCAAGGCAGAGCTTAAAGCTCCTGGCAACAAGTGAAGTCCCGCAGAATGCTGCTAAAAGGCTGCTAATAAACTCCAGCCGTTCATTATCCTTCTTCAAAGGTATATGAGTAATTAAAAATTACTCTAATTAGGAGGGAAATAATTGTGTTTTAGACAAAGTTTTCTATAAATGTGTATCTGAAGGGGAAAATGCTGCTGTTCCAACAAAAGAAGGAATTGTGCTTTCCTCCCAAATTAAAGTACTTGTGGACGGAACTGAATTACCCCTTCCCACAGACTGGGGTTTTCCTCGATGCAGCGAGCATCACCTCCGTGGTGTTTCTGTCACTGTCCCTTTGTCCCCATGTTGCAGCCTCTGCCGCATCGCTCCCCATCCCCGGAGGACGCTGAGCTGAGCGCCTCGCTCCCACTTTGCACCTGAGCTTTCCCCAGCGTCCCCGCTGCAAAGGTCCTTCCTCCCACCCTGCTCATGGTGGTGGCTTCTCGGAGGTCTCCTGCACTGAGCACCTTTGCTGTCCCTCAGCCCCCTCCGTACCCTTTTGTCCTGCCCGTCTGCAGAAAGTCACGACTGCCGCCGTGTGCCACCTCGCCGCCTGTTGGATCCGTCTGCAGCAACTGGGAATATTTGGGGGTTGGTACCACTGGCACCAGCAGTCCCAGTTCACACTGGAGTGGTGTGAGGCTCCTGCAGTGCAGTGAGGTGGAGGCACCGCCATGGTCCTGGGGACAACCTCAGCACCCCCCGACCCCACAGCAGCGGGGAGGATGCGTGACAGGGCAGGAGGAGCACAGGGCTCCCCAAAATGTCTCTGGTCCCATCCCTCAGCACAGGACACACACGGACCTGCTGGAGAGGGGCAGAGGAGCACAGAAATGACCCGAGGCTGGAACAGCTCTGTTGTGGGGCAGGCTGAGAGAGTTGGGGNAGGTTCCCAGAGAGGTGGTGGCTGAACCATCCCTGGAGACATCCCAGGCCAGGCTGGACGGGGCTCTGAGCAACCTGAGCTGGTGAAGATGTCCCTGTCATGGCAGGGGGGGCACTGGGGGAGCTGGGAAGGTCCCTTCAACCCATACTGTGATCCTGCCCCCCCCGGGTGCTGCTCCTGCCCTTCCTGGGGACGATGTGCCAGCTGCCGCGCCATGGGCTGTCCCACCAGGCTGGGGGGGACGCTGCTGAGCCCCCTGTCTCTCGTTGCAGGTCACACTACACACCGGCCTGCCGGTCCCCGAATTCTACGCTTCACGCTCGGCCATGCCCTGAGGGCGCTCCTGGAGCGGCTGCCTCTTCTCAGGGCGAGAGGAGCCAGCCCGTTCCCTGCTGTGGGATGAGCCTGAACTCCGAGCCACCGGGCCCTGCTCGGCCACAGGGTCCCTGCTTGGCCACCAGGTCCCCGCTCGGCTACCAGCCGGAGACAGGGAGGCAAAGCGGGAAGGAAGAACCCAGCTTTTGGCCACCTCCGATCGCCGCCCTCCCGCGCTGTCCTGTGTGTGTGCGCTTCGCTGTTTAGCTCTTTTTGGCTGATGAAGTACCTAGGTAGCCCGAGATGTTCCTTGTGTCCGCTTTTAGGTTTGGTTTTATTGATCTGAGTTGCGGTTTGGGCGGGGGGGGGAGCAGTTTCATCTCATTTGGCAGAGTGCTTTCCCCTCTTGTGGGGCTGGCCGGAGGGACCCCCGCCCCAGGAAAGCTGCCCCCCACACCAGCCCCGTTTACTTTGCAGGACATTCCTTCCCCCCGTGGCCTTTCTTGCAGAGCGCCCTCAGTCCCGTCTAGAGGTGGGTCCTGGATTACCAGTCAGTCCCCGTGTCCTTACCAAAACGCCCGGCCCTGTGTCTGGTCCCCCCCGAGGTGTTTCTGTGGGGCAGGGGGTGCCAGCGGACCCTCGGTCCGGCACCGAGCACCCCGCAGTGCTCTCCCCCAGCTCCCCGCGGCCCGGCACGGGTGCCACAGCCATACACTGGAGAGCCCTCACCCAGCTCTCTGGAGATTAGCGTTTATTTTTTTATAGTTGCCGTATAAAGCCTAGCCTTAAATACTGCCTGATAGTGTCCTTCCATTCACAGGAGAATTCATTCTGCAGCGAGGGGCTGACAGGGAGCCCGGCGCCGGGGATGGGGATGGGGACAGGGATGTGGATGGGGATAGGGATGGGGATGAGGATGGGGATGAGGATGGGGATGAGGATGAGGATGGGGAGGAAGGAGAGCTGGCCACAGCCCTGCCACACACTCAGGAATCCGTGCCCGCTGCCCTGCGCCTCCGCTCCCTCCCCCGGCTTTCTGGTAATCCAGGAGGAGCGGGAGCCCGTGGGCGCCGTGCCCGGTGCCGGCCCCCGTTCCCGTGCCGAGGGCGCCCGCATGCGCATGTCCCCACGCTTGGCTTTTCGGTCCCTTGCTGTCCCCCGGGGTCGGGGGCAGCTCCGGGAGCACGGGTCCAGCAGAAAGACCAGTGTACATAGACCATTCCCTTCCAGCGTGCCCTCCTCTAGGCCGGTCCCGTGCGCCCCCTTGTCGCTCTAGTATTAAGTTTACCTAATTTATTGGATGGGTGCTATCTCGTTGACTTACACCGAGGAGCTTCTCTGAGCTGCAGGAGAGCCGCGTTGCGGGACAACGCCGAGCAGCTCTTTGGTGAATCCCCGAGGAGCCCCCGTGGCCGGCTCACCCGGGGCTCCTCTCCCCACCCTTCTCCCCCGTTCTTTAGGATGTTCATGGTGCTTATTAGACCCCCAGTGATTGTAAGACGTCGTTGCCCCTGTACCGCGATGATCGCTGCATACAGCCGCTGTACTGAAGAGAAGTGTCATGTTTGCTGTTCTAATAAAGGACTTTTACGAGAGAAGGGCAGAGCTTCCCAGAGCATCTCTGTGCCACCGCAGCCCCTGGCTTCGGTTCCCATCTTATCCCCCGAGCAGTGCGGGTCACCACAACACCCCGCACGTCCCGCACTGTCCCTGTCGGGTGACAGCAGCAGGGAATGGACAGAACTTGGTTTATGGGAGGGAGGGGGGCGCAGGAGCTGGCTGAAACCCAGTGCTGCAGCGGCACCGCGACGTGACCGAGGGGTGGGGGAGCTCGTGCCGCTGTGTCCCCTTCCCCAGCGTGGCAGCCCCGCAGCACCCTCTGCTCCTGATGGTGCCATGGCAACTTCGATCTTCCACCCGTGACCAGGAGGCGCCCCAGGAGGGAGACGGGTCACTGCACACCCCGTGCTGTGCCTGGGGCTCTCGGGGAGCTACCCCAGCCATGAACGCCAAATCCAGCAGCCCCACATCCTCCCCAGCCTTTTCCTGACCCTTCCCCTTCCCAAACGCACTCCCGTCTCCGTTCTTGTGCACAAGCAGCAGCGACAATTCCCCGCTCCCAGTGCGGGTGCTGAGCTGGGACACTGGGAGAAGGGAGGGGGCAGCTCACGGGGCCTGCCCGGGGGTCCCGGCTCCTGCAGCCGTCAGCAGGGGGCTCGGGGTCCGAGGGATGGCCCTGGGTGCCAAGGAGCCGGGATGGGAGGGGGGAGGGAGGAATTACCTTGGCTGGACGCCGAGCAGCGTCTCCCCAGGGGCACCCGCTGCAGCATCCGCCCCAAAACCAGTCCCTGCCCAGAGACCCATCCGGGTGAGAGATGGTGGCAAGGACCAGATGGCGAAGAGATAAAACGATAGCAATCACAGGGTGTCAGGGAGGGAAAGAGCCCAGCATCATGCTGGCAGCATTAAAACCCTTGGGGGGGTCATTCTTCCAGAAATAGGAGAAATGCTGAGGGGTGAGTGGTGTTGGGGCCATTTCTGAAGGAAAGGCAAGGGCAGCGCTCCCAGGGGCCTGGGATGGACTCGCTGTTGCGATATTAGCGACGCTCTCAGTGTTCTCAGGGTGCCCCAGGAGAGGTTTCCAACGCGAGGCCTCTGAGCTCATCGCGGGCTGGAGTCCAGGGCTAAAGAAAAACCGCTAATGCATTAAGTGCATTTGTGTCTCAGAACAACGCTTGTCCCTTCCAGAGGTGGAATGTGCCCAGGACACCAGAGATAAGGGAAATTCCATCCTCCAGCCTGCAAGTCATGCACGAGGGGAGGGAACAACCGGGGGCCGGAGGACACCAACCACCCAGCCATGGGGCCCAAGGTGTGGGCAGAGACATCAGCTGCATCCCAGCTCTGACTTCCGAGAGAGCAGCGCTGGGGGTCTCAGGCTGCCCAAACCCCCCCGGGACTCTGCCCAAACCCCCCCGGGGCTCTGCCCCACGCCTGGCAGCTCTCAGAGCACTTTGCGTGGCACCGTTAAGTAACAAGCGCCAGGAGCAGAGGAAACGGCCTCAAGTTGCACCAGGGGAGGTTGAGGTTGGATCTGGGAACAATTTCTTCCCCCAAGGGCTGTGGGGCATTGGAACAGGCTGCCCAGGGCAGTGCTGGAGTCACCATCCCTGGAGGGTTGGACAGACAGATGAGGTTCTCAGGACATGGGGCAGTGCCGGGATTGGGGTAACGCTCGGACTTGATGATCCTGAGGGTCTTTTCCAACCAAAATGATTCTGTGATTTGCACAGCTACAATTTCCACCTATGTTAGAGAGCAGATCGCAATGTAAAACACCTGCTCTAGGCACCAAGCCCCCATCTGCTCTATCTGGCATCTCCTGGCAAGGAAACCATGCCCAGGCTTCCACCCTGACAATAATCCTTCCACTGGCCCTGTGAAAAAACTCAGGAAGATGGGGCACATCCCTTCTTTTTCCACATTGTACATGTGCAGCTGGGGCTGGTTCCTGAATTTGGGTGAGCCCCTGCAGCCCTTTGCTGGGACCCGGCTCAGCGTGGAGCCTCGTGCTGCTCGGTCCCAGCCAGGGTGGCAGTCGGGGTGACCGGGCTGACCCCAGGAGCACCCCATGGGGACATGGTTGGGTTATCTTGTTTTTCAGCTGCGTGTGGTTTAGCTTTGCAGAACCGGGCAGGGAAAGCACACAAGGCTGGAAAGCCTGCGCAGGCATGGCCGGAGGAAGAGGAAGGGGTGTTGCGTTGTGTGCTCGTATCGCCTGTTCTTGCCCTCTGCAGGAACTGCAGGCAGGACGGGCAGCCAAGGAACCGCACTCAGAGCCCATCAGAAGAAACCCCACGCCATTTCCAGAGGGACTGCAGAGAGCAAAGGGAGGAGGTGAGGGGACAGGAGGAAGGCGGATAGACAGCTGCAGGGGAGGGGGTGCAGGAGAAGGGGGTGCAAGGGGTGGGATGCAGGGGAAGGGGGTGCAGTGGAAGGGGGTGCAGGGCAGCAGTCAGACAGGGGTGAGTGGGATTGTGACACCTCTCATCTTGGCCATGAGAGCGTCTCTTCATCCGGGGCCAGTAGGACGGGCCTTGCACAAACCCCAACAGCACCCCGGGCACCCCCTTTGCACGTTCCTGGGGTCTTCCGCACTTTGCACACTCTCTAGGCACCCCTGGGTGACGGCCCCCTGTGCACCTTCCTTGCATGTCCACGGGGTCCCCCCCTTTGCACAGCCTTCTGAGCATCCCTAGGGCGGTTGTCCCCAGGGTACCCCCACTTTTGAACCCCCCTCTGTGCATCCCCGAGTTGCAGCCTCGGGGCATCCCCTTTGTGCTTTCGTGGGGTCCCCCTCGTTGCACCCCTCTCTGTGCATCCCCGGGTGGCGGTCCCCAGGACGTCCCCTTTGCACGTCCGTGGGGTCCCCCCCTTTGCACACCCCTCTGTGCATCCCTAGGGCGGCTGTCCCCAGGGTACCCCCCCTTTTGCACCCCCCTCTATCCACCCCCGGGTGGCGGTTCCCCGGGCACCCCCTTTGCACGTTCGCGGGGTTCCCCCCCGGGCACCCCCACGGGGCTCCGCTCCCGCCCACGCGTGGGCGGCCCGTGGCGGTTCAGCCCATCCCCGTCCCCTCCCCGGGGCGGTGCCAGGACCGGGGGCGGAGACGAAGCCCGTTTACCGGTGCCCAGCCCCGTGTCCCCACAGCCCCGCCGTGGCGGTGCCGCCCCCGCCGCCCCGTGTCCCCGCAGCCCCGCCGAGATGTCGCGGCCGCTGTCGGACCAGGAGCGGCGGAAGCAGATCAGCATCCGCGGGATCGTGGGAGCCGAGAGCGTGGCCGAGCTGAAGCGGGGCTTCAACCGGCACCTCCACTTCACCCTGGTCAAGGACCGCAACGTGGCCACCCCCCGCGATTACTACTTCGCCCTGGCCCACACCGTGCGGGACCACCTGGTGGGACGCTGGATCCGCACCCAGCAGTACTACTACGAGAAGGACCCCAAGGTGGGAGCGAGGGGATGCTGGGGGGGGACCCCTCCTTGCTGGGGGGGGACCCCTCTTTGTAGGGCGGGGGGTGGAGGGTGGTGGAGACCCCCTCTTTGCTTCCCCAAGTTGGGTCCTGCATCATGGCCAGGGTGGGAATTTGTGCAACCGTCACAACACCGTGGGTGCAAACCTCCCCGCTGTGGGAAAACAGAGAAGAAGGGGGTCGTTTTTTCTTGTGTTTAGGGATATTCCCTTAATTTTGCCGAGCGCTGGGACTGGACTTTAACAAGCGAGGCCACTGTCCTTTGCTTTGCAAAACAAACAGAGCGCGGCTTGGCCCGGCGCTGGGCGCAGGGCATGGGAACAGGGTTTGTTGTCCCGCAGCGCTGGCGTGGGTGCGGCCCGCCCCAGGCAGCTGCAAAGCCTTCTAGGGAGAATTAATTGAAAAGGCTTAAACGAACCCGAAGGCAGCTGCGAGCAAGCCTGGTTTAAAATAGGCACAAGCCTAATCTGCGCCACAGCGACCCTGAGGGTGAAAGATCTGGGCTGTGCAGGAGTTTCTGTCCTGTTGCTCGCACGGGGCTCAGGGTGCTGGGGGATTAGGCAGTAATCCCCCCCGGCACCTGGACGGCCCTGTCGGCTCCAATTTGGCCCCGCAAACACCTCGCTGGGACCGTGCCAGCCCCTGAGAGCTCAACCTGCCTCGTGTTGTGTAGGGGTGAGAAAAAACGATGAGCCTCTTGCAGGACTTGAATCTGGGGGTTTTCCCGTAGCGTCTGCCCGGCGTCGCTGCCTCCAGCTCTGCTGGGACCAAACCGCTAAGCCCTGATCAATCCTGGCCGGTACATCCCAGCCCAACCCCACACAGGTCCTGGGGAAACCTGTCAAGTCAGCAACTTCCTCCGGCCTAAATCCCTCCTTAAAACCTGCGGTGCTGACGCCGAGGGGCGGCTTACACAAGCCTCCGTCTTACCGGCCGCATCCTGCACCCGTCGCGGCAGAGCGGGGAGGTGACCGTGTGCCGTGGCCCAACCCCAGGGACGCAGAGGAAACCCGTGTCCCCGCGGCTGCCACATGCGCCCAGCCCTGACAGTTTGCTCGGTTTTCCTGTTGCTTTGCAGCTCTGGGCGATGTTAGGAAATGTCTCCTTTTTTAAAGTTTGACTTTGTACCAGCGTGGCCACCGGCGTGCTCAGGGTGACCGTCCCGGAGCTGTCGCTGCTCTCGGACAGGGCTCTGGGGCTTGTCCGAACAAAACCACCTCAGTCCCGCTTGGGAAAGCGCAGTGGAAGGAGAGCAGGGCTGGGGCTGCAGGACATGGCCACCTCAGGGCCTCCGAGCACCCCCACATTCCCAGTGCAAACCACCCTGCTCTGTTAGGAGTTGGGGATTTTCCTCTTGTTCCCAGATAACACCTGAAAGCGGCTTCTGGGGCCCAGGGGAGCCTCTTCCAGCCCCGGGGAAGGTGATTTGGGGGTGGTTTTCTCTTTCAGAGGATTTACTACCTCTCCCTGGAGTTTTACATGGGGCGGACACTGCAAAACACCATGATCAACCTGGGGCTACAGAACGCCTGCGATGAAGCCGTCTACCAGGTGAGCATCCCCGGGGCTCGGTGTGGACCCAGGCTTTGGGGACTCAGTGCTCTCCAGCTCCTGGGATGCCCATGTTTCACTGCACTGGCTGCAAACTGCTCCCTGAGCATCCTTCACGGATAAATGCTGCTCCAAGAGCTTTTCTTGAAAGACCTGGGGCCACAGGTGGTGTTTGCAGCCCGATCGGGGCTGCCCAGGCCAGTGACCGAGTGCTGAGGGATGCGGCACGGCGCTGCTGAGCGCTGCTCAGATGGACAATCAAGCCCATTTAACTGCAAGGAAGCTCATGTTTTTATGTATGAGGCCACTAATAGCTATAATCAATAGCAGAGGGGAATAAAATCTTGGCCGAACTCAACCCCAGGCTGGTGCTGGCACCGTGTGGCACTTGGGTTATCAAAGGTTTTTGGGTGGCTCCTTTCCCCCCGACCCTTCACTTGCACCCCTCGTGACCAACACCGTCGTACACAGCTGGGGTAGTTGCACAACAGCCAGAGCAGCTTTTGAGCAAATGCATTCGAAGGAGAGGAACTTATTTTTAGGGTTTTTTATCTGTTGACCTTGCACTGAGGGCGGCAGCTCGGCCAGGGTGAGGGTGCAGAAGAGCCTGGGATGCTGTGTGGTGGTGGCCTGGGGAAGCGGACAGCATGAGCTTATTTGGAAATCTCGTTTGCAGAGATGGCATGTAAAGCTGTGGAGGGAAAACCCTCCTTACTGCGTCCGCTGAGCCTCCCGGACATGAAGGCCAAACATTTCTAAAATAAAATAGTTGGCGTAATAGAAATCACTTAGGATATTTCTGTAGGCGTTCAGGGCTGCTGCTGAGATTTAGAGCTGTACACTGGCTTGGCTGGTTTGGGAGAAGGTGCTGCCCACTCACACGTGAGCGGTGCAGGGTCTGGCCCTCCCGCGGTGGGGTCTGTGGGCTGGGGTTGTCCCTGCTTGCTGTGACCGTGGAACATCAAGGGGACATTGGACCGGGAGTTTTCCGTGGCTCAGCCCTGGCAAGGCACCGTCTTCCTGCTGAGCTGCCTAAGGAGCTTTGCATAGGCAAAACCTCTTCTCCATACAGCAGCCCAGGCTGAAAATTTTAAATTTCCTTGTAAAAGCGGTGCAGCTGCTTCTGTGGGTGTCTCTGTTAAAGGGCAATGCCTGGAGCCAGGGGACGGGCACTCAGGGGGTGCCCCAGCGGGATGGGGGTGCTGGGGGAGCAGGGTGCCTGTCCCCGTGGGGCTGGGCTGTGGAGGGAGGGAATGATCCCTGGAGACCTGCCCGAAATGTCTGAGACCACAAGAGCAGCACCCTGGTTGTGGCTGGGTGCTCCCCACCCGCAGGAGCTTGTCCACGGCAAGGTCACGGTCAGGGGTGTGCTTTGCAAAGGCTGGTGGAGTGACTTAAACACCAGAGCTGGTCCCTGCCACAGCGTGAAGGGGCAGAGGGGCCGCTTTGGGTACGAATCCCCGTGTCCCAGCTGCAGGGATGGCTCTTACAGGCTGGGGTGCCTTTCTGTCCCTCCCGGAGCCCACCTGTGAGGGGGCACGGCCTGGGCACGGCACCCAGGGGTGCGTGTCAGCAGTGTCACCCCCCCGCGGGGCTGGGCGCCCTGAGAGCCGCCAGCCCATCGCCTTCTTCTGATCTGCAGCTCGGGCTGGACATGGAAGAGCTGGAGGAGATCGAGGAGGATGCTGGTCTTGGCAATGGTGGTCTCGGCAGGCTGGCTGGTGAGTGAGCCCCAAAAATGGTCTTACTGCCTAGAGAGAGTCACAGGACAGTTTGGGTTGGGAGGGACCTTCCCAGCTCCCCCAGTGCCCCCCTGCCATGACAGGGACATCTTCACCAGCTCAGGTTGCTCAGAGCCCCGTCCAGCCTGGCCTGGGATGTCTCCAGGGATGGTTCAGCCACCACCTCTCTGGGAACCTGGGCCAGGCTCTCACCACCCTCAGGGACAACAATTTCTTCCTCATGTCCAGCCTGAATCTCCCTCCTTTAATTTAAAACCATCACCCCTTGTCCTATCACAACAGGCCCTGCGAAAAAGTCTCTCCCCATCTTTCTTATGGGCTCCTTTTAAGTTTGGAAAGTCCACACTAAGGTCTCCCCGGAGCTTCTCTTCTCCAGCTGAACACCCCAGCTCTCTCAGCCTGTCCTCCCAGCAGAGCTGTTCCAGCCTCGGATCATTTCTGGGGCTCCTCTGCCCCTCTCCAGCAGGTCCATGTGTGTCCTGTGCTGAGGACCCAGAGCTGGACCAGCACTGCAGGGGTCTCACCAGAGCGGGGCAGAGGGGCAGGATCACCTCCCTCCACCTGCTGCCCACGGGGCTGGGGATGCAGCCCAAGATACAATCGGCTTCTGGGCTGCAAACGCACGTTGCCGGCTCTTGTCCCATCTTTCATCCCCCAGCACCCCCCAGTCCTTCTCCACAGGGCTGCTCTCCATCCCTTCATCCCCAGCCTGGCTTCATACCAGGGGTTGCCCCCACTCTTGTGCAGGACCTTGCACGTGGCCTTGTTGAACCTCGTGAGGCTGGTGGGTCACAGCCCTGGGGTCTTTGCATCCTAAACCTGCGTGGGGTTTATCGCTCCAGCCTCTCTGTGCACGAAGCAAGAGGCTCTGGGTGGCCAGGGAGCGAGTGGCGGCTGCTGGCCCTGGCTCGTGTCCCTGCGGGGTGGCTGCTTGTGTCCATCGGCTCTCTGTGGGGACAAGGACAAGCTCACGGCTCTCCTCTCCCCCGGCAGCCTGCTTCCTCGACTCGATGGCGACGCTGGGGCTGGCAGCCTACGGCTACGGCATCCGCTACGAGTACGGCATCTTCAACCAGAAGATCCGGGACGGGTGGCAGGTATGGATGGGGACGTGTGGCCCCCGCTGTCCCCCAGCACCGCTGAAACCTCCAGTCCAGACAACATCGGGACAAGATCAGGGTGCACAGACTCTCCCTTAGCTTGGAGCCTGCTGGAGGCAGAGCTGGCGCTGCGATATTTAAAACTTGTCAGATGTTCTCTCGAACCAGTTTAACTTCTTAAACCAGTGCGAGCACACAGCATCCCTCCCTGCGGCGGGGAAGCTCGCCTTTCATCCCGCTGGCTCCAGGCTGGGATCAGCCCAGTGTCACCGTTCCCAGTCGAGCCCATTAGCGGCTTGGTGTGGAGGGGAGCGCCCTGCTAATTAGCAGAAAGCTGCGAGTTGGTGTGACATCCTTCCCTCCCGAGCCGGGGCTCGCGGGATGCTCTCGCTGGGAGTTTTCTCCCGCAGCGTGTCCCGCTCAGGGCCCGCAGCACCCACAGCCGCCCCGTGGAGCAGGCGAGGGCGGACAAGTCGTGTCCCTGCTCCCAGTGCGGGGGGGATGGCTTCGCTGAGGTGGTGCGGGGGTGATGTGGGGAAACACGGGGACACCAGATCCAGCCCCCCCAGCCCGGCTGTGCTGCTCCACGCCTGGGTTAAACATCAGAGGGTCAAGAGGCTGTTTTGGAAAATCTGTGGAAAATGTGGTGTGTGTATGTAAAACTCCTGGTGGGAGACCACCTTGAATACCCAGGGGGACCCTGCAAACACTCCCAAAAAAGCTGGCAAGTGCAGACCTTTCCTCATTGGTGCTGTGAAATACTGTTGCCTGTCTGCTGCATCCTAATGGGGCTTTTTTCCCCCTGGTCCTTGTGTGATGTCCCTGACACCTGGAGCTCTGGCCTGGCCATGCCAAAGGTGCCATCTAACCCGGGCTATTCCCTATAACAACCCTGCTGAGGTAGGAATGAGCCCCCTTGGTTAGACAGCTTGCAGGTTGAGATCAAAAACCCAATTAAGATACTAATGGCACCTCAGCTGCAGCACGGCAGTGTTAGCGGTGCACCAAGGGAAGCATTGCTCTTCATCACCACCTCCTCATCCACCAGCCCTCAGGCAGGGAGACCCCGGGGTTCGGGGTGGTCAGGGCAGAGCCTCTGGGCTCACCCTGTGGTGCCAAAACCTGGATTTGGGGCAGGCAGACTCCAAAGCATAGAATCACAGAAGGGTTTGTGTTGAAGGGCCCTTCCCAGGTCATCCAGTGCCCCCCCTGCCATGGCAGGGACATCTTCACCAGCTCAGGTTGCTCAGAGCCCCGTCCAGCCTGGCCTGGGATGTCTCCAGGGATGGTTCATCCACCACCTCTCTGGGAACCTGGGCCAGGCTCTCACCACCCTCAGGGACAACAATTTCTTCCTCGTGTCCAGCATCCCGTTTTCCAGAGCTTTTCCCAGCCATCCTCCACGTGGCACAACCCAGGGAGGTGTCCCCAGGGCTGGGTGGCCCTGTCACCGCTCTCGCTCCCTCTTGGCAGGTGGAAGAAGCTGACGACTGGCTCCGGCACGGCAACCCCTGGGAGAAAGCCCGTCCCGAGTACATGCTGCCCGTGCACTTCTACGGCCGGGTGGAGCACACGGCCACGGGCATCAAGTGGGTGGACACCCAGGTAGGACCAGCGTGCGTGAGGAACCCCCCTTGCATGGCTTGTCCCATCCCCCGGGTGGCTGTCCCTGGCTCTCCTGGGTCCTGCCTCCATCCCAGCCCAGGGGGTTGCACTGGTGAGGCTGCTGCACTGGGGTGGAAAAGGCAGCAGTGGAGCAAACTGGGGAGGAGAAGGATGTAGGGACAGGGACAGGTTTTGCTGCTCCAACCTCTGAAACACCCAAAAGCACCTCCAGCGGGTCTGTGTGCAATGCACAGCTCAGTATTGTGGCTTAAGTGAAGCTTCTCCTGACCTCCTGCCCATCCTTTCCATCCCCTGAGTGCTTCTGGCACACACCAGCCATTGTGCAGACCCAGGAGAGCCGGGGTGTCCCCAAGGCTGGGGGCTACCGAGCATGTCCCCATGCATACTGCCCTGAGAGGGTCTGTGGGATGGGCTCCAGGGGACAGGGGGACACCAGCTGGGGACACAGCCTGGCTCTGATGTCCTAGGTGGTGCTGGCGCTGCCCTACGACACCCCGGTGCCCGGGTACATGAACAACACGGTCAACACCATGCGCCTGTGGTCGGCTCGGGCACCCAACGACTTCAACCTGCGGGACTGTAAGTGGCTGCTTGTGGGGTGACATGTGGGGACAGGGCACAGCGGGGTGCCTCACCCACCTTACCCCTCTGCTCCTCCCCAGTCAACGTTGGAGACTACATCCAGGCCGTGCTGGACAGGAACCTGGCGGAGAACATATCCCGTGTCCTCTACCCCAATGACAACGTGAGTCGGGATGGGGGGTGTCCCGGTTTTAAGGATGGGCAGGGATTGCGGAGCAGCCGCTCTCACAGGACGTTGCAGAGATGTTTTCAGTTGTGTTTCAAGCCGTCTCTAGTGCTTGGCTGGGGCTGCGCCTCTCGCCAGCTGCAGCGCAGGTGAGTCCGTTCCCGGACAAACCTGAGCTCAGCACGGTGAGGGAGGGGAGCGAGGATGAGCTCGTCCTGCTGCAGAAATGTCCCTTGAGTCCGAAACTTTAACATGAGGGCAAACCAATGAACACTGCAGGCATCTTCCTGCCAGTCCCTTATAGCCCTGGACTGGATGTTGAGCCCCTAATTGCATGTTGCACCCTGACACCTTGCTGCGGGTGTTCTTGTTGTGCAGCACGGAGATGCGGTGGGATGTACAGATGTTCCCCGGGCACAAAATGAGCTGTGGAGAAGGGAAAAGTGGTGAAGGGCGGCTCTCCTTGCCCTGCAGTCTGTTTTGGCAGGTCCTGATGGGTTTTTTTTCCCGTTTAATCCTACCCCAGCCAGTGAGGGGACCCCCCAGTGGTGAGGATGCCTCATGCAGATCCTCTCTAGCAGACCAGCGGGTTGATGTTTTGTGCTGCATGAATGATGCTTTTATTTCTTGTCTTAGAAACAGCTCTGAGGTTATACAACCCCTGTGGATTGCCTTTCTGTCACCCAAAATTCGTGGCCAAAATTTTCAAACCAGGGAGAATGAACTTTGATGATACTCGGGGGATGTTTAAGCCTCTGTTTGTACCAGCACATCTCAAAACTCCTGTGCTGAAATCTGGAAAGAGAGAGGATAGAATCACAGAAGGGTTTGGGATGAAGGGACCTTCCCAGCTCCCCCAGTGCCCCCCCTGCCATGAGAGGGACATCTTCACCAGCTCAGGTTGCTCAGAGCCCCGTCCAGCCTGGCCTGGGATGTCTCCAGGGATGGTTCATCCACCACCTCTCTGGGAACCTGGGCCAGGCTCTCACCACCCTCAGGGACAACAATTTCTTCCTCACCAGTGTTGGGGAAGCACCGGGGGCTCGCCCCGTGCTGTGGGGTGGACGTGTGTGTGCGCGGGTCCCTGTGTGCTGGGAAGCCTCGGGTGCAGCCGTGCCGGAGCAGCGCGGTGCGGTCCTGCAGCGTTCTGCTCCTCTGCTAACAGTTCTTCGAGGGGAAGGAGCTGCGGCTGAAGCAGGAGTACTTTGTCGTGGCTGCCACCCTCCAGGACATCATACGCCGCTTCAAAGCGTCCAAATTCGGGAGCACGGAGAGTGTCCGAACTGTGTTTGATTCCTTCCCCGACCAGGTATGAGCCAGGGTTGCTCTGACATGGGCCTTGGAGCTCATTTCAATACCTCCCAGATGCACATCCAGGGCTGGAGAGGTTTAGTTGACCCTCTGTGGGTGCTTGTGCCCAGCTGACTTGGGCAATGGGATCTCTGCGTGTCCTCCACATGTCCCCATGTGCCACCCCTGCTCTCCCCACAGGTCGCCATCCAGCTGAACGACACGCACCCCGCCATGGCCATCCCTGAGCTGATGAGGATTTTTGTAGACATCGAGAAGCTGCCGTGGAACAAGGTGGGGAGACCGGACCTGGCCCGTGGACCTCTTGTCCCTGCCCTCCCATCCACCCATGGCAAAGGAGCTGGGGAACCAGTTTGGTAGCTGGCAGTGATGTGGAGTGGTCAGGTTCGGTTTAACCAGGACAGACTGGGAGGACCCAGCTTGGCCGTGCTGCTGTGGGGGGACCATGAGTGGGTGCCAGCACCCACCCACGGGTCCCCCACCCTCGCCGCTCAGCGCTGGCTCTCCCCTGGCAGGCCTGGGACATCACCAAGCAAACCTTCGCCTACACCAACCACACGGTGCTCCCTGAAGCCCTGGAGCGCTGGCCGGTGGACTTGGTGGAGAAACTGCTCCCCAGACACCTCCAGATCATCTACGAGATCAACCAGAGGCACCTGGATGTAAGTGCCTTGGGGTGCCAGAGGAGGGGGACGGGGATGGTACACGTGGGGATTAGGAGGATGCACAAACCGATGATGTTGGGTATGTGACTGGGTGGCTATGGCTGCAGTTTTGGGAGGTTTGTACATAGGGAACCCTGGAGCCTTCAGCACAGGACACACATGGGCCTGCTGGAGAGGGGCAGAGGAGCCCCAGAAATGATGCGAGGCTGGAACAGCTCTGCTGGGAGGACAGGCTGAGAGAGCTGGG
>VWYH01010297.1:39789-51003 GCA_013399365.1 Pampusana beccarii
TAAAGGAGGGAGATTCAGGCTGGACATGAGGAAGAAATTGTTGTCCCTGAGGGTGGTGAGAGCCTGGCCCAGGTTCCCAGAGAGGTGGTGGCTGAACCATCCCTGGAGACATCCCAGGCCAGGCTGGACGGGGCTCTGAGCAACCTGAGCTGGTGAAGATGTCCCTGTCATGGCAGGGGGGGCACTGGGGGAGCTGGGAAGGTCCCTTCCCTCCCAATCAATTCTGCGATTCCCACCAGCCTGTTTCCATCCCGCAGTTGGTGGCTATCTTAAAGAATTCACCCATTGCTCCAGGGACTCACCTGTTGGCATTTCTTTGCTCCCTAAATGCTCAGTTTATCCTGGAGAAGGATGAGGTTGGTGGTATAAAGGAGATGGTGGTTTGGCCTCCCGGTCTGACAGGACGAGGCTTTGGCCAAAACATCCTCCCTGGCTATGCATGTGCCCATAAACCCCTCTCCAGGGGGGCCGGGCTGGGGGGTCCTTCTGTCAAGAGACATCCCTGCTGGGGAAGCGCACCCTCTGGAGATGGTTTACACCATCGCTCTGGAGACGGTTTACACCATCACTCTGGAGTAAAAGCCACCACTCTGCCTGGCGTCAAATGCATTTGTGACATTGCTGTGGCCTCCTCGGGAGCCATCAGGCAGGACATCCCGAACTGCCAGCACCACTCACCACCTCTCCATCCTCCATTGGCAGCACATCGCCTCCCTCTTCCCTAACGACGTGGACCGGCTGCGGAGGATGTCCCTGATAGAGGAGGGAGGTACCAAGAGGATCAACATGGCCCATCTCTGCATCGTCGGCTCCCACGCTGTCAACGGTGTGGCCGAGATCCACTCCGAGATAGTCAAGACTCAAGTGTAAGTGCGGGGTGGGAGGCGGTGCTGGATCACCCTCGGCATGGCAATGGTGGCGGTGCCAGGTGGGAGAGCCTGAAGCTGTCCCCTCCTTGTCCTCGCAGCTTCAAGGACTTTGCAGAGCTGGAACCAGAGAAGTTTCAGAACAAGACCAATGGCATCACCCCGCGGCGCTGGCTCCTGCTCTGCAACCCGGGGCTGGCAGAGCTCATCGCAGAGGTAACGGCTTGGGGGGAGCGTGCTGGCCCCCAACCTTTCCTGACCCTGGGGACACTGTTCCAACCTCAGCCACAGGAATGATCCAAGGCTGGAACAGCTCTGCGGGGAGGACAGGCTGAGAGAGCTGGGGTGTGCAGCTGGAGAAGAGAAGCTCCGGGGAGACCTTAGTTTGGCCTTTCCGGACTTAAAAGGGGCCCATGAGAAACATGAGGACAGACTTTTAAGTAGGGCCTGTTGTGATAGGACAAGGGGTGATGGTTTTAAACTAAAGGAAGGGGATTCAGGCTGGACATGAGGAAGAAATTGTTGGCCCTGAGGGTGGTGAGAGCCTGGCCCAGGTTCCCAGAGAGGTGGTGGCTGAACCATCCCTGGAGACATCCCAGGCCAGGCTGGACGGGGCTCTGAGCAACCTGAGCTGCTGAAGATGTCCCTGTCATGGCAGGGGGGGCACTGGGGGAGCTGGGAAGGGCCCTTCCCACCCAAACCATTCTATGATTCTATGATTTACATCTTCTAAATGGCCAATCTCTGTTTCCATCTCGCCCGGGTGCTCTGCTCCAGCTTTCCGAGTGCTGCCGGCTTTGCTGGGCAGGAGCAGCATTCCCCATGGAGGTCGCCATCCCCATCCCATGCTCAGCATGTCCCTGTGGTCCCATTGCAGAAAATTGGGGAGGATTACGTGCGAGACCTGAGCCAGCTGACGAAGCTGCACGAGTTTGTGGACGACGACCTCTTCATCCGCGAGGTTGCCAAAGTGAAGCAGGTGAGGGGTGCGGGCAGGGGGGATGAAGGCAGGGGGACAAGCTGGGGGCTGACGTGGTCCCTGTCCCCACCCAGGAGAACAAGGTGAAATTCGCCTCGTACCTGGAGAAGGAGTACAAGGTGAAGATCAACCCTTCCTCCATGTTCGATGTGCATGTGAAGAGGATCCACGAGTACAAGCGGCAGCTGATGAACTGCCTGCACATCATCACCATGTACAACCGTAAGCCACCACGTGCCCCGAGGGGACAGGCTGCCCTGGGGGTGCTCACGCATCCCTGTTCCCCAGGGTTGTAGCTAAAACAGAAGGTGACACCACACCGATGTCTTCTCCAGGCATCAGGAGGGATCCTGCAAATGTGTTTGTGCCGAGGACAGTGATCATTGGGGGCAAGGTAAGATGGGTCAGGAGTTTCAGGAATTTTGGAGAAAGTCCTTGAAAATGCCCCAGAGGTTTTGGGTGCAGATGGGGCTGTGTCAATGAAGCTAAGACGTGCTGGAGTAGCACTTGTTGGCTTCAACCCAAGCAAGGCACCAAGTTTTTTGGGGTGGCTGGGACAACCATATGCTGCCTGTGATCATGGGTTGGGTGTGATGATGGGAGCGGTGCTGGGTGGGTGCTTCCCTTGGTACCAGGGCCTGGGTGCTCTTCACCTGCTCCTGGCACCGGCTCTCCAGGGTCACCCGTGGCTTTCCTCCTAGGCTGCCCCGGGATATCACATGGCTAAAATGATCATCAAGCTCATTAACGCTGTGGCTCACCTGGTGAACAATGACCCTGTTGTGGGGAGCAAGCTGAAGGTCATATTCTTGGAGAACTACAGAGTCTCGCTGGCAGAGAAAGGTAAGCCTACATGGGGCACACTGTGGGGAGGGAACGTTCACCCCATGGATTTCCACCAGCCTGTGGCTCCATCGCCACGAGACAGCAGGTCTACCGTCCTTTGGCACAATGTGAACCTAAAGCTGGTCACTGCCTCGTGTCCATGTGTTCTGTTGGCAGTGATCCCTGCTACCGACCTGTCGGAGCAGATCTCCACGGCGGGCACCGAGGCGTCGGGTACGGGGAACATGAAGTTCATGCTGAACGGGGCTCTGACCATTGGCACCATGGATGGAGCCAACGTGGAAATGGCCGAGGAGGCTGGAGAGGAAAACCTCTTCATTTTTGGCATGAGGGTGGAGGACGTCACGGAGCTGGACAGGGAAGGGTGAGGGCTGGGGATGCCGTGGGGGTTGCCACCGCAGGCAGCTGGAGCTGCACCGCCTCACATCAAGCCTTTCCCCCCAGGTACAATGCCCAGCAGTACTACGACCGGCTCCCCGAGTTGAAGCAAGCCATTGACCAGATTAAGAGTGGCTTCTTCTCCCCACAGGAGCCTGACCTCTTCAAAGACGTGGTCAACATGCTCTTCCACCATGACCGGTGAGGCCTGGGATGTCATCCATACCCTGGGGTGGGTTTTTCTACCAAACTCCTCATGCCCGTGCAGAGCAGCCCCCCTGGCTGATAAGGTTCCAGTTTCTGGCACTGATGTTGCACACATGGAGGAGCAATTGATGCCCCAAAAGGCTCTTCATAGAATCACAGAATGGTTTGGGTGGGAAGGGACCTTCCCAGCTCCCCCAGTGCCCCCCCTGCCATGACAGGGACATCTTCACCAGCTCAGGTTGCTCAGAGCCCCGTCCAGCCTGGCCTGGGATGTCTCCAGGGATGGTTCAGCCACCACCTCTCTGGGAACCTGGGCCAGGCTCTCACCACCCTCAGGACAACAATTTCTTCCTCATGTCCAGCCTGAATCTCCCTCCTTTAGTTTAAAACCATCACCCCTTGTCCTATCACAACGGGCCCTGCTTACAAGTCTCTCCTCATCTTTCTTATGGGCCCCTTTTAAGTCCAGAAAGGCACTAAGGTCTCCCCGGAGCTTCTCTTCTCCAGCTGAACACCCCAGCTCTCTCAGCCTGTCCTCCCAGCAGAGCTGTTCCAGCCCTTGGATCATTTCTGTGCTCCTCTGCCCCTCTCCAGCAGGTCCGTGTGTGTCCTGTGCTGAGCTGAGGGCTCCAGAGCTGGACCAGCACTCCATAAACAGCATTTCACATGCCCCATTAAAGCCAAGGCGCATTTTGGGTGTGCAGCTCTCACCAGATGCTTTTCTGTATCTCAAGGGCTGGAGCACTGAGCAGCCGAGGCTGTGGGCGTTCACATGGGGAAATGTTTTCCTGGTGAGGTGACACTGGGTGTGCCCTCCCGGGGCACCCGTCCAGCCTGTGCCACGGCACCTGCGGGCTCGCGGGGCTCTGTACGGGCATGGCTTGGGAGGGTGAACTTGGCTGAATCATTTCTCATCTCTCAAGTGACAGGAGCAGAGGAAACGGCCTCAGGTTGCACCAGGGGAGGTTGAGGTTGGATCTGGGAACAATTTCTTCCCCAAAGGGCTGTGGGGCATTGGAACAGGCTGCCCAGGGCAGTGCTGGAGTCACCATCCCTGGAGGGTTGGACAGACAGATGAGGTTCTCAGGACATGGGGCAGTGCCAGGGGTGGGTTAATGGTTGGACTTGATGATCCTGAGAGTCTCTTCCAACCCACATGATTTTGTGATTCTATCCTTTGTGTTGGAGGAAGCCCCGTGACCTGCAGCCACCATCTGCCGCTGTTCCCACCTACAAATTTCTGCCATTCTTGACCACTCGTTTCTTCCCTGCTACAGGTTTAAAGTTTTTGCAGACTACGAGGCCTATGTCAAGTGCCAGGAGAAGGTCAGCGAGCTGTACCTGGTGAGTGCCAGCCTGGGGACACAGCGGGGGAGCTGGGATGGGGACACTACGTCCCATTCTGGAGCTGGGGCCTTGTGGGGCTGTGCACATGGATGGGTTCACAGAATCACAGTGGTTGGGGCTGAAGGGACCTCTGTAGATCCCCCAGTGCAACCCCCCTGCTCACACAGGGTCACAGAGCAGATCACACAGGATCCCAGGTGGATTTGAATGTCTCAGAGAAGGAGACTCCACAGCCTCTCTGGGCAGCCTGGGCCAGGCGAGGAGGCTCCTGGCTGTGCTGCTGCAGGGCTTGAAAACCACTCTCCCAGCCAAGGTGGCATCCATGGGCATGAGCGTCTGGCCCCACCATCCCACCATTCTCCTTGCAGAACTCCAAGGCCTGGACCAAGATGGTCATCAAGAACATCGCGGCAGCCGGCAAGTTCTCCAGCGACCGCACCATCAAGGAGTACGCCCGGGACATCTGGCACGTGGAGCCCTCTGACCTGAAGATCCCACCGCCCAACCAGCCCCGGGAGGCGGCCGAGGACCAGACCCCCAACGGCACGGCGGCGTAGGGGACACGAGCACGCGCGCTGTAGGATTGCCTCCCAAACCAAGTCTGTGTCGCTGCTGCTGGTTTTGCTCCGCACGGGGAAGCGGGGGGGGGCAGATTTTTTTATAACGTAAGTGTTGTGCGGAAAGCGAAACCACATCACCCTGTTGCTTGTGTAGGTGCTAAAAATAAAAAGTGCCATTGGAGTCCAAGGAGTTGCTGAAGCCTAAAATTAGGGACTGGTCTCATTTGCACCCATACTAATGTGGAAAGCGGGTGTAAGAGGTGAGCAGCTGGGGCTCGGTGGGGATGGGGGGCAGCACAGCTGGACACAGCTGGCTGAGCCTCTGCAGGTGCTGCTGAAGCATCCCCCACCCCGGCCCGTGTGCTGCTCCCAGGCCTGGCTTGTGTGGTCCCGTCCTAGGAGCAGCGCCCAGATCCCAGCAGCACCTCCACCCCCTGAGTAACCTGCAGTGTCCTCCAGGTTAGAAAGTTTCTCAGTAGTTTTTATTACGTATAGCAGTAAATTCAGTGCCATGAGGGGTTCTGGGTGCGGGGTTCAGGGAGTGCTCGTCGTCGCTGCCTGCAGCAGCTGCTGTCACTTTGTGTTCAAGAAGTCTCTGCAATGAGATGCAATAAACCTTACGCTGTATCACCCACCCAGAGCCTCATTTCTCATCCCTGGATGTGGGGCTGAGCTGGGCTTAGAGCAAAGCTGCAGCTCTGCCCCCATAGGGGCTGGGGACTGTCCCCAGGGCCACCTCCCCGTGTCACCCAAGCTCAGGATGGGCTCAGGGCAGGGAGGAGTGACTGGAGCTCACAAACTTATGCTAGAAAGTACTGCAGGGAGGGGAAGGAGCAGGGGCAGTCAGCAGCAAACAGCGGTGCACCCATGGAAGAAGAGGCCAAGGCTCGTTCTATACCCCCTCCCCATTTCTGCAGAGCAGCACTTACTTCACCAGGGCGGGCAGCTCCGGGTTGAACGAGATGTAGTCATGGCCTAGGCCCAGCTTTTTGGGAAAGTTAATGAACTTCACCTTGGTTTTGTCCTTGTAGGCGCTGTGTGCCATCTCAAAGAGCTGTCGTGGGGTGTGAGCATGGTTAGCGGCATGCACAGGGACCCCAGGCTCCCTCCTGGCCCCCCAAACCAAGCTAAACCAGCCCCCTTAAAGCCCACGTGGAGGGCGATGCTGGTCCCTACCTTGCGGCCCAGGTGTGGAGGCAGCACAGCATCATCTTCAGCATGCAGGATGAGGAGCGGGCAGGCCAGCACCTTCACACTGCGGGCAGCAAGCACAGCACCCATGAGTCACCCCTGGGGCCGACAGACCCCAGGGAGCCTCCCTGGGCGCTGCCAAAACCCCCACAACAACCCTGACCCCCCACCAAGTGCTGCCTTTCAGAGCCATCCCAGCCCCTCGGTGGTTAAGGGCAGCTGAACTGCCCCAGGGTGATGCCCACCCTGCTCACCCCAGCACCCAAATAACCTTAAACCCCTGACACAGGCTGCTCAGGCTTCAAAAGCACCCACGAACCAGGTGGGTTTTAGCAAAAGCACCCACAACCACGGGGAGGGCAGGACCCTGCCGTCACAGTGTGTGTGCTGCAGTGTGGGCAGGACTCAAAAACAAAAAAAGATGTTGGCTTGTGGACTTTACTCAATAGTAGTATTGATACTGGAAGTTATGTAAATAAAAAGCCACTTTTATAGCATGAGGAAGCTGGGTAAACACAAATAACGTGGTGTGACACGTCCAACCTGCCCTTCCTCACCCTGTTGGTCCCAGCATCACCCCTGCAGCCCTGCGGGGACGGCTGTGCCCCCCCAGTCCCTCTGGGCACTCACTTCTCATCGCTGCTGAAGAACATGTCGCCCAGGGCTAGCGAGTCCAAGATGAGATACTCGAAACCTGGGAACTGGCGGTAGATCTGCCAGGGAGAGAGTTTTGGGGGTGCTAAGTCATGGCTTTGATTGCTGCATCCTTCCCCTGCCCGGGGGGAGATCCGGGGGGCCGGGGCTGCCACCGCTGGGGGACCCTGGGGGCAAAGTCCCCGACCTGTCACCTGTCACCGCTGGGCTCGCTGTGGTGAGGGGGAAGTTGGCGGCCGCATCACGGATGTTGGTGTAGGGCGCCTCCAGGACCACGGCATCAACCTGGACCCCTGAGGACAAGAGCAGACACGGCTCGGGGGGGGCTGTGTCTCCCCCCGGGGCTGCTGCCACACTCCTGTCCCAGGCAGCAGCCAAGAGGCCCTCATTATTCTAAGGAAGATGGGGACAACCACTTGTCCCTGCCATGAGGCCAAGCCTGATGCTCAAGCAGAGAGTAATGGGGGTCCCCAACTCCTCTGCAGCCCCCAAAATCTGGCCAGGGACATGCAGAGGGACACGGTGGGGCCACTGCAGCCACGCTGGCCCTTACCTCGCTCCTCCTGCAGTTTTCTTGCCGCGTTGGTGGCAATCCTGTGACAAGAGAGGGGACAGTGAGGGGGAGCAGCCACAAAGCCCCAGAGGGGTGCACAGCACCCTTGGACACCCTCTTGCCTGCTGGGTTTTGTTTTTCAGGTGCCTCTACCGAGGAGATGCTCCAACCCCTGGTCCACCCCCGGGTGCCACCAGTCTGCAGCAGTGTCACAGCCTGGGGACCGGCTGTGGGCTCGGGCACCACCCAGCACCCACGGGGTGTCCCCCCACACCTACCCCGTCCCCAAGGAGTGTCCCCAGAAGAGGATGGTGCTGTTCCCACTCCGCGCTTTGGCCCAGTCATAGAGCGCCAGGACGTCTGTGGTGAAGCCGCTCTCCGTCGGGTGTCCGCTGGAGTCCCCATAGCCTGCAGGGGACATGGCTCTGTGTCCCCACCCGGGGGGACCAGCCCCAGGGGGGCCACTCGGCAAAAGGCAGAGGGGGGGGCATGACTTTACCTCTGTAGTCAAGAGCCAGGACGTGGAAGTCAGCAGCCCCCATGGTCTGTCAGAGGAGTGGCACCGCGTTACACCATGGGGTGGGGGACACGCACCCCCGGGTCCCCCGCGTGGCCGGGCTGACTCTGCCCAGGGTCCCTCTTGGGTCCCTGGAGCCAGTGTGACCCTTACACCGGGCAGGTCCCTGTCCCCTTGCAGGGGAACACTTACCTTCAGGAACTGGACACGGTGGCTGGCAGCCCTGATGGGGAAAACGACATAAAGGGACCCTCAGGGGACCGTCCCCTCCAGCACCAGTTCAGGCAAGGGACCGGGGTGACCTTTCCCCAGAAGGGAGAGCTGGATGCTCTGCAGTGGGTGCGTTTTGACATTTCCCTCTAACTCAAAGGGATTTGTCTTGACTCACGAGGTCAGAAACCACCACAGCAGCCCTGGCCCCACTGGCTCCTGCACCGAGTTTGCTGGTTCTCAGCACACGCAGAGACGCTACACGAGAGAAGCACCCGAACACCCACCTGCTCCCCCCGTTGCCGTGCAGGTAGATGATCACGGGATGAGCATCGGCCAGTGCCTCCTCGTACCAGCGCTGGTCTTTGCCCTGCGCCTCAGCCCCTCTGCTGCGCGGCACCGTGTGCCTGGGGGCCAAGAGCGGGGTTATCCAGGGTGGGGACACCCAGTTTGGCCGCTGTGCCCACCCGGGATGCCGGGGCTGTCCCGCTCACCAGATGCCGACGGTGACGCCCGGCTCGGTGTCCAGGTACAGGCTGACCGTGTTGTTCAGCAGCAGCTCCGGCCGACGAAGGTCCACGAAGTAGGGGAATGACACTGATGGAGAAATTGTGCAGCCGTCATACAGACAACGCAGGAACCCCCACACCCAGCTGCCTTTACCCATTTTTCCAAAGTAAAGCGGATTTTTGTTTTTTTGAAATAAGGGCTGTGCTACAGCCGGCTCGGGGAGCGGGTGGGTGAGCACAGTCCTCTGTCATCGCCTCCCACCCAGATTTCTAGCCCCGACAACACTGTCCGTGCCCAGATGTGTTGCAACTTTTGGCACTAAACAGGGTCGGCAGCGTAGCATTATTACAGCTTGCAAAACACGAGGCGCCAACAGGTCCCTCCGTGCCTCCTCTGCAACCCAGGGGGTTGGATGGGTGCTGTCCTGGAGCCACCCAGGCACTGGGTGCGGCCCCTCACACATTTTGGGGACCCTGTCCCCAGCCTCTGGCTTGCTGAATCCCCAGTGGGACAACTTACAGAAGTTCAGGAAGACGAATTTGGTGAGCAGGACGGGGAAGAGGCGGATGGCGAAGGGCACGGAGAGGTAGATGAGGAGCAGGTCCAGGAGGAGGGTGCGCAGCCGGGGACACCAGGACAGCCAGCTCCTGCGAAGAAAGCCTGTCAGCACATCCCCCCCATCCCAAGGGATATGGGGCACAGTGGAGTGGGGTCTCCATTCCCAACCCCACTCGTTACAGTTGGATACAGCAGCTTTTCCCTCGCAAAGGTCTGAGGCTGCTGGTTGTGTCTCCCTGGGACTGGAAACTGGTTCCCCACACCGGGGTTGTGTTTGGCTCCTGGGGACGGGGCTGAGGGGTTGGAACAGCCCACCGTGACACGAGAGGCCACGATCCGGTCCCCTGCAGCCTCCCATGGGACAGCAGTGGGCAGGAAGGGCAGGGCACGTGTCAGGGCTGGGAGCTGCAAGTCAAACCGGCAATAAGGAGTGAACGATGCTCTGTGGCAACACCCCGAACTGTGGCTGGTGAGCTATCATCACAGAGGTGTCCCCAGGAGCCTCTGCAGCTCTCCAGGGACAAGGAGAAAAGCTGGGAAAGGGCCAGCCTCTGAGAGCAGCACCACAGGAGAAACCAGTTCCCAGAGCACCAGCACAGGGTGACAATCTCCAGCAGTGTCCTGCCCCAGCCCCAGCCCCAGCCTCTGAGAGCGAAGGGAATGCCAGGAGCTGCCACTTGCCCGGCATCACTGTCCCTCGTGGGCTGACAGAGATGGGGAAACTAGTCCTGGTGCTGGGGGATTTAGGGCAGAGGTTTCTGACAGGCATCCAAGCACAGCTCGCTCCCTGCCAGCATATGCCTGGGGTCACCGCCACTCCTGCAGAAGCAGATTTAGTCCATTGCCTGCCCTGGAGAGTGCTGCAAGATGCTGAGAAAGGATTGCAAATGGGGTGCCAGGGCAGGATGGTGTGGTGCTCTGGGCACAGGCACCCTTCCTGGGAGGGTGCAGGGTGGCATGAGCCATGCTGGAGCCACAGGGAGCTCCTTGAGCCCCAGAACGCCCTGAGACTTTGGTCTGAGCAGTCCCGCCGCATGCGGGCAGCAATAGGCCAGCAACGCCCTCACAGTCACCGGTGTCAATTTTTAGGTGTTGCTCTTGGTGTACATCTAATATTGAAGCACAGGAGTGAGCGCTCACACCCGCCCTTACACAACACCTGCTGCAGGTGAGAACTGACAGGTCCAGACCGGGGCGGGGGGATGTCCCACTAAGGGGCACCCCTGACAGCTGGTAGAGCAACAGGCCACCACACGGCATCATGGGGATGGCAAAGCGACATGGGGACACGACCACAGCATGGCATCATGATGGGGGGTGGCATGGCCACAGTACTGCATCACAGCCATGGCAAGGTGACATGAGGACATGGCCACAAGAGCGAATCATGGCAGGGGGACATGGCCACAGTACGGGATCACGGCTGTTGTGGGGTGGCACGGCCATGGCCGGGGGGTCAGACACGGCTTCATGGCTCCAGTAGGGTGACAAGGCCACGGAGCGGGGACACACGAGCACAGCCACCGCATGGGGACAGACCTACGGCGCGAGGACAGACCGACGGCACAGGGGGCACAGCGGTAGCACACGGACACAGGAGACGCGGCAGGCGACACGGCTGGGGTACCGCGCATGACCGCGACAGGGGGACCCGGCGGAGAAACACCGCACGGGGACAGCGACACTGCCCCGGGCTGCGCAGCGCGGCGCTGCCCGGCCGCGACTCACAGCCGACCGCCCTGCAGCGCCCCCACGCCGGCCCAGCATCCCAGGCTGCCCGCACCGCGGCGGGTACTCACCGCTGCTGCCGGGCCGGGCGGACCCGGCCCCCCGTTCGG
>VWYH01010297.1:57534-125324 GCA_013399365.1 Pampusana beccarii
GCCCGGGAGGGGAGCGGGGGTGCAGCGCCGGGCACCGCGGGTGGGGGGATCACCGAGCCCCGGGGCGGCGCGGGGGGTTCTGGCCGCTCCGGTCCCTCCTCCGCGGGCGGTACCGGGGCTCTGCCCGCCCCTTCCCGGTACCGCCGGCCGCGTGTGCGGGGCGGCGGGGACGGGGCGCCGGAGGCGAGGTGGGTGCTGGGGAAGCGGGGTGGATGCTGGAGGGAAGGGGGTGATGCTGGAGGAAAGGGAAATACTGGAGCGGGGAGAAGGGGGTGCTGGAGGAAGGGGGTGCTGGGAACGGGGGTGCTGGGGACGGGGGTTTGTAGCCACAGGGTGCGGTGGGGGAATTGAGGTGTATGTGGGCGTGAGGGGGACACCGTGCACAATCCCCAGCAGTGGCCTTTGCGCTGGTGGCAGCACCCAGTGCTGCTTCCCCCTCCTGCCAAGGGCACCCCGTCCTGCCGTGCATCCCGGTCCCCGGAGAGATGCTCCGAAAGCCCCAAAACGTGGAGGGTGGGAGCCGGTTCTGGTCCCGCTCTGCCCGGGCTGGGCTGAGGAAGCAGCAGGCTGTGTCTGGGGGAATTCATAACAGCAGTTGTTTTGTCATCGGCAAAGCCCTCGCTGTCACCAGGGTGGCAGACAGCATCTGCTGTCTGGTTGCAAACCGTGGGCCTGTCACCTCTGGCACGTTCGGGTAAGGATGGGGCTGAAGTTTTCAGTGAGAAAACCCCAGATCTGCAGCCCGGGAGGGTCAGCAGCCAGAGCCGGGTGCATTGGGGGTTTGTGGTGCAAGTGGGTGCCAGTTTGGGTGGGTGTGTTGATCCTGCCCGTCTTTCTCATTTGCTCACCGAAGCGGGGATGAAATGGGGATGACGGTGAGAGACTCACCGCCCGGTCCCCCCAGCATGATGGATGCGCCGTTATCGCCGTGATTCAGCACAGCTCGGGTTTATCGGACCCGGTGCAGGGCTGAGCTCTGCGGGAATTACCCAATTCCTTATTTCCCGGTGCGTGAGGCATCGCTGGATAAATTCCCATCTCGCTTTGTTTACTTCTGAAATAATCAGCTTTGTGCCTATACCTTGGGCTTTATCGCACCCAGGGCTCCCCGAGTTATTGCGGTGCAACTCCAGCCCAATTTGCAAAATCAAAACAGATGGGTGCTTTGTTTTTCCTTATTGAGGGGAAGGCTGCTTATTGAAAGGCCCTATTACAATGCAAATACCGGGGTGGCGTGAATATTCAAAACACTGCTCTTCTTTTGAAGCTCTTTACATAAATTTATAGCACTTTATATGCCATCGCTGCTTTGCTAATCTGGAGTGGAGCTTGGTTAACAGAATCTTTTTTTTTCTTTTTCTCCTGCCAACTTTGGAGGGTTTGGCCGCGTTTCGGGGAGCAGGGCGAGAGGTGGCATTGAGGTGCAAAGCAGCCAGCACCGGGCTGCAGAAATTATGACCATGCTCAATGGGGGAGGAGGCACCGCCAGCTGGAAAGCTGACTTTGGTGATGACCCTTGAAGAGCCGGACGTGCTGTAGAGTGATTTACTGATATTTGGGTGCTTTATTGTCCTTTTGGGTTTTTGTCCCCTTCCCTTTAGTTTCTCGGTGGGACCTTGTGTGGAGCTGCTGCTCCCCAAGAGGAGATGGGGTGTTGCGGGGTGGACCGAGTTCAGAAGTTGCCCTGACCCAGGCAGCAGTGCGGGGCCAGCGGTGAATCACGGCAGCTTAGCCGCAGCTGCTGTGGATGAGATGGTTCATTAGGGGAAGGAGATAATGAGTTAGATGAGACAACCCCAGCTCCTGCTCTCCAGCAAGGGCTCAAGGGTCTGGGTTCGGTGGCTGCCAGGCATCTCGTCATAAACTCTGCCGTTAAAAACTGGCATTCTGGTGGGTTTTGCCAGTTGTGTTCACATTGTACCGGTTGTACAAGCACAGAGGGGCAGGCAAGTTGTTTTTAAGCCACCCAAGGTGGATGCTACCGAACCATTAGGTCTCAGAGAGCGGGTGCTTGTGTTTTGGAGGTGGCCACATGGTGCTGCTCTGCTGGGCACTTGCCGCTAATTGCCAGGCCCTCGTTTGAGTCAAAGCAATCAAGAGTAGCACCGAAAGCGATGTTGTGCTCGCAGGAGGTGACTCGCTGGAGGCCGCTGCCCTCTTGCAGAGGGCTACGTGGGTTGGAGGTGGAGTAGCCCACAGCCCTGGAGAGTTGGTGATGCAGCCCAGGGCAGAGCATCCCCGAAATCTCCATGTGGTGCCACAAATACGCTGTTTGCATTAATACTGTTTCGCACACAAAAAAGGACGTTGTGCTAATTGTAGTGTTTTTACTTGATGGTGCTATTGATTGGCCAGGTAATCTGTGTCTTCATTAGTTCGAGGCTAAAGCTTGGAGGCTGGTATTGATTCCAGGCAGTTAATATGCGAGCGGTAATTACGGTTTAAGCCTATATTGTTTGAGTTAAATTTAGCTGAGAATTTAGCGGTATCAGGCCCCTACATTGTGTGCTGTGAAGGTTATCTGGCTCTCAGGAGGGGCTGGATTTAAAGGAGGGGAAGAAACACCAGTGAAAACTTCCTTTTCTCATCATCCCTGAGCGCTTTGCTTCTCAGGACTTGTAACAGGGAGAAGAGAAATAAAGAATAATGTGGTTATGACTCCAAGTCATTCACCTAAACCTGCACCTTTCTGTGCCATCTGCTCAAGCTGGTCATTTAGGGGGGTTTAACAGGACACAGAAGGCCAGCTATAAATCTGAACAAAGTGATGCCCTGTGCAGGGACACAGACAGGGGACTGGGGACCCCCCCAGCTGCTGCCTGCCCACCCCTATTATCCTGCCGGCTCCGGGCCGCCCTCCTGCATCTCAGCTGCTGGCCCATCTGGAGTGGAGATGAAAGGCTGGGGGTTTAATTCGGGCTTTGTGTGACTCTTCTGTTCCCCCCTCCCCTCTCAGCCCTTTCTCTGCTGCCAGTCTCCCATCCCCGGCCCCGCCAGGCGCACGGGTGCGGGGGATGCCGCGCACCCCAGGTCCCTGATGCCGCTGACCTCATTATTTTGACTGCTGGGTGATGCCCGGCAGCCTCCTGAGCTCATCAGGTAGGAGGGTTGGGGATTGTTGTCGGTTTTTCCTCCTCTCTCCGAGCGCTGCTGAATAATTCAGCCGGGAGTAGGCATCTTGGGTCACCTTGCGCAGCCGGCTGCGTGCCGGAGCCGCTTCCCTAAGATGGAGGTTGTGCGGGATGCGTGCGGGATCGCAGCAGCTCGCCGGCCTTGACTGACTGCAGGTAGGCGAAGAGCGTGGCCCTTCTTTCTTTATTCCTGATGCTTTTTGTGCTGGGAAGCGTGAGATCCCCTCCCCGGGCTGCGTGGGGGTGGCTGGGTCTCACCGAGCTGGTGCGGAGCCTGGTGACTGTCCCTCGCTGTGGGGACACGGTGCCCTTGCCCAAAAGTCACCTGGGCTGCAGGGCAGGTCTGTCCCCAGGCAGGGACCGTGCACCTGATGCTCTTCTGCTTTGGGGATCGTATTTTTCTTGCTGGTTTTATGGGCTCCCCTGTGCCTCCTCCCTCCCCTGGACCCATGTGGGGTAAGTTTTTTGGGGCTGACTGCTGCTATAGCACCGAGAGGGGGTGACCCCAGTGCTCACCTTGGGTGATGGCATTTAGCTCTCTGCGCTAACTGGGGGAACTGGTTCTAGTGGTGTGGAGGTGGCGTCGGGTGCTGGAAAGGACTCGAGGGGGGCAGGAGGTGGTGGCTGATGCTGCAGAAAAGCTCAAAAATGCCTGGGATGCCCCACGGGTCGGAGTCACCTTTGCTGCAGGCTCAGCTGTGAGGTTTGGGGCTGCCGGGGCTCTCCCGATGCGGCCGCCATCCAGCCCCGTGTGCCCTGAACCGGGGGTGTGGGTGGGAAATGGAGTTGCCAGCGTGAGAACGGGGAAACCAGTTTGCCGCTTTCCTTCTGCTCGCGGGTACCTGAGTTTTCGGGTGCTGCCTCCTCCCTTGCGCCCTGGGTTGAACACAAATGTGTCTGCACCCTCTGTCCTCCCTGCAGCGCTTGGGTGCTTTGCTCAAGCAGCTCAAGAGGCATCTGGGGACGAAACCGGGGGGCACGGCGGTGCGAGGCTCAGGGAGAGCGATGTGGGGATGGGGTGGGATTGTGGCCGCTCTCTCTCGAGCTCTGGCGATGCCGCTGTCCCTGCTGGTGTCACCACGGGAGGAAGGACAGCCAGGCCGGGCTATTTTTGTCCCGTGCACCCTACACGCTGCTTGGCACCAGCCCTGCATCCCTAGGCAGGCGCAGGTGCCTGATGCCGTCCTGCGTTGGCATCCGCTCCTGCGGCCAGTGAAACTGAGGATGCGGCTACCGCGGTGTCTGCCCTGGAGATTGCCCAGTTTTCCAGCCACGTGGTGGGATGGGTTTTTCTGATTGCCCCTCTGCCGCAGGGCGCTGGTGCGAGCTGGTGTGGTGGCTCACGGTGCTCTGGGAGAGCAGCGTGGTCTTTGGGGCTGCGGGGGGTGAGATGGGGGTGCGCCCTGCAGTTGGGGCAGCTCTGCCTGTTCGGGGATGTCCCTGCGTGCCGCTGGTGACACTGGCGGCTGCGGGAACCCCGCGATGCCCAGAGGGAGGAGGGGATGTGGCTGCTCCGTAGCGGGGTTTGGGCAGGAACCCGCTCTTTGGGAACTCTGAAACAACCCGCAGTGATGTGGGCAAAACAAAACCCACGTGGAGACCTGGCTGGCGCTGGTCTGAGCTCGGCCGAGCATCCTGGGGTGCCCAGTTGTGTCCTTGGGGCGCTGGGTCCCTGCAACGCCCATTGCCACCCAGTGCCCCCGGGATGGTGGCACGTCCCCTGCGGTGGCCGTGCACACCACGGCTGCTGTGGCGCTGGGTTACGCTGCTGCTGCCCCGCAGCCAGGCTGGGTGAACAGATGCCAGCCAAATCCTTCATTTCAAACAGGAAATTTCCCTCCCCAAACCAGTTCCTGGGGCTGCGATGCTCTGGTTGGTGATGGGATGAGAGAGATGGAAAATTATTGGCGTGGAGGGGAGGACAAAGCCCTCGGGCAAGTGGCAGGGAGACCTCCCCCAGCACAGGGCACCGTGTGGCTTTGTGCCGGGTTTTGGAGGAGAGCAGAGATGCCACACGCTGGCATCAACAGGGCTCACGGTGTGTTGGGGCTCCCTGCACCCAGGCCAGCATACAAAGGAGCATATCTGGTGCAGGGATGTGTTTTGTGTTCATGGAGGGGGCTCAAGTTGCACCAGGGGAGGTTGAGGTTGGATCTGGGAACAATTTCTTCCCCAGAGGGCTGTGGGGCATTGGAACAGGCTGCCCAGGGCAGTGCTGGAGTCACCATCCCTGCAGGGTTGGACAGACAGATGAAGTTCTCAGGACATGGGGCAGTGCCAGGGGTGGGATAACTGTTGGACTTGATCTTGAGGGTCCTTTACAGCCAAAACAAATCTATGTGGTGACCTGAATTGTAAGAGCTGGGGCAGAGGCAGTGGCTGGGATCTCCTGCCCTCCCCACGGCAGGCAGAGCCCCACACGTTGCTCCCCGCCACTGCTGCGCTGTTGCTGCTGGGATGGTTGTTTATCTTCTTCTCAAGGTGGGCAGAGCATCACCTGCAACACCTGGGAACCAGCTCAAGGGAACAGTTTTCCCCTGCAGCGCCAGCTGCTCCAGCCAAACAAAATGAGCTGCTTGTGAAGCCCGTGTGAGGTGACAGGTGGGGACATGCAACCCGGGGATGTCCCAGCCACCTGGGCTGTTCTCAGTCTTGAGGATTTGGCACAGGGTTTTTTCCCTTGGTCTTTCTGCTGTGTGAATTCAGGCTTTGCCCATAGAACCACAGGATGGTTTGGGTTGGAGGGACCTTCCCAGCTCCCCCAGTGCCCCCCCTGCCATGACAGGGACATCTTCACCAGCTCAGGTTGCTCAGAGCCCCGTCCAGCCTGGCCTGGGATGTCTCCAGGGATGGTTCAGCCACCACCTCTCTGGGAACCTGGGCCAGGCTCTCACCACCCTCAGGACAACAATTTCTTCCTCATGTCCAGCCTGAATCTCCTTCCTTTAGTTTAAAACCNGAGCTGTTCCAGCCTCGGGTCATTTCTGGGGCTCCTCTGCCCCTCTCCAGCAGGTCCATGTGTGTCCTGTGCTGAGGACCCAGAGCTGGACCAGCACTGCAGGGGGGTCTCAGTGGGTTGTTTTTGCTGGAGGGGTTTGTAGAACATCAGGTTCACTTAGTGCAAACAAAAATTGCAGCTAAAGGCCTCATGAGCTGCCCCTGACCATCCCTTGGGGTTGTTTTTGCCTTTGCATGCCATGTTGCAGTTGATGCTCACCATCCCCATCTCTCTGCAGGTGAGCGTGGCAGGCTATGGGATGGATGAAGCGGAGCAGGACCAGTATGAAGCTCGCCTCAAGGAGCTCTTTGACAGCTTCGACAGCACGGGCACGGGGTCTCTGGGGCAGGAGGAGCTCACCGACCTTTGCCAGATGCTGCACCTGGAGGAGGTGGCCCCGGCGCTGCAGCAGACCCTCCTGCAAGGCAACCTCCTAGGCAGGGTGAGGCTGGGGTGATGGTGGGGGGCGATGGGGGGTCCGGGGCTTGGGAGGGAGGCAGAGCCAGGCAGCTGCCCCTGCACACATGGGATGGTGATGGAAAGAGGCTGAATATCCGTAATTTGTGGATGCCCAACATCACTGAGGCTCTGGGGCTGCAGGACTTGCAAGGTCTGTTGTTCTGTTCAGTGTGGGCGCAGGGTGGCCTCTGAGAGTGTTAAAGGGGAAGGGAACTGCTCGCTGAGCATAGAATGACAGAACAGTTTGGGTGGGAAGGGCCCTTCCCAGCTCCCCCAGTGCCCCCCCTGCCATGACAGGGACATCTTCACCAGCTCAGGTTGCTCAGAGCCCCGTCCAGCCTGGCCTGGGATGTCTCCAGGGATGGTTCAGCCACCACCTCTCTGGCCAACCTGTTCTGATGTGTGTTCCTTGTCTGGAGCCAACCTGAAACTCTCAGAAACCACCACTTCATGCTTGGCCTTGTGTGCTGGCGTTGCACTGATGCAGGCTGTAGTTTCACAGTGTCCAAGGCCAGATCATGCACCAGGTCCCCGCTGCCCTTGCAGCGATGCTGGTGCTTGGCCGAGCACATCTGGCTCACACAGCACATGTGTCCCCCAGCTCTGGTTGGTGCCACTGCTGACCTGGGTCATCGTCTTGAACCAACTCACCAGGTGCTTGCACGAACCCTGTGGTGCTTGGGATGCGATGGAGACCTAAAGCCACGGCTTGAGCCTGTGATTTACCTTGACTGGTGGGGCTGTGTGCAGTCATGCACGTTTCTCTAAAGTAGAGAATACTGTCCAACTCCAGCCGGCCTGAGCTGCCTTTGTCTGTGTTACCTGGTGTTGGTGTCTACGGGCAGCTGTGGTTATCACAAACCCTCCTGGGACAGAATTTTGGGGACAAATGGCTCCTTCCTTCTGGGGAGCTGCAGGATCCCGCCGGCCCGTGGAGAGGAGCTGTGGCTGATGAGCTCACCATGCTTTCCAAAGCAATTTTTGTACCTTTATAGAGTTAAACTCCAGGGTGTGGAGCACAAGCTGCTCGTCCTTAGGGGCCTTCATGTTCAGCACGGATGTCCTTGTGCTCCTGCCTTACCCCCTTCCCGGCACGCTGCGCTCCGGGTGCGTCCTTCAAAATCACCCTGAAATCCCATCCCTGCTCATTAATATCAGAAAACGCGGAGCAGGGCAGCCGGGGCTCTCTATAGACATGAGCTAAGCAGCCATCCTGACTCCAATTTCCTATCAAACTGCAGCTTTCACGAAACAAAATAATTCCTTTAACGAACAAAGCCTCCTCTTCCTCGCTTGCCCTGGGGCCATGGCAGTTCTGCTGATGGTGCTGGAGCACGGATGGATCCAGACGGAGGTTTCTGACCTTTGGAATTCTAGTGTGGCATTTGCTTGCGCACCCCAGACTCTCTGTGCTGCTCGGCTGTCTTGAGCTCCCACCGCTTGGATGCCGCTTTCTGGCTTTGCTGGTGGGATAGTTGGGAGATGGAAGAGCGGGGCTAAAGATGTGGTTGTCACAGCTGGCCAGGGCTGAAGCAACGGTGCTCACCCTTGTGGCACACTCAGTGGGTGAAAAACTAAGTTAAATGCAGCAAATGTGCAGCCCAAGGGTATCAAAAAGCCCCTGCTAGAGCATCCCAGGTCCTGGGTCACGCTTGCCCTGTCCAGGAGCTCCATCCCCATGAGCTGCCCCAGGGCATGAGCATCCCCAGGAGCACTTTTATTTCATTCCCTCCCCGCCCTTTGTCTTTGGGGACAGTTCTTGTTTACAACCTGCAAAATAATCTTTGTCTCCTACATTTCCTCCTGTCTCCCTGGCATTTATGCTCGTTAGCAGCAGCAATGGCCCATGTCTAAGCGCCAGCCTGATTTAATAGCTCTCGAATCCTCTGGGTTTCCTAGGGAGCTCGTCGGGAGAATAGCAGCAAACATGTTGCTCCCCGAGCACGGGCTCCTTGCACCTGCCCTGCTGGCTCCTTGCTGCAGATGGTCCCTCTCTGCGCTGGGAGCAGCTTTTGTTCTCCTGCGCTTCCCGGGGCCGGGTTTTATGGGAGGGCACCGCGGAGGGGGCAGCGTTTTGTCTACCGAGGGGGCGGCTCGGTGGGGCCACGTGCTTGCTTTTGTGCGGGGGGCTCCGCTCCGGGGGTGAACGTGGGGCTGCTGGGTTGGAGCGGGAGCTGAGCCGGCATCCCGGTGAAGGGCTGGATGCGCTGCATCCCCCTCTCTGTGCGATGCTTTGGGGATTAACGGGTACACGATATCTCCGGGGGGGGTGTCAGTCCTGCCCTGGCTCACGGCGGAGCCAAAGCATCCCAACGCCGCTCTGCTCACGCGATGGCGTGCGGAGGGGATGCTCGCAGCCATTCCTGGGATTCCTCGGGAAGGCTGTTTCCTCCAGCCCCTCGGGCTGAGATGGCGCTTGCAGACGTGCCCTCTCAGCTCGCCTCTGAGGTGCAGCGCCCGTTAATTAGCAGCTAACGCCATGTGGTGTCTCAGGGATGGTGCTCATGGGCTGCAGAGATGACTGCAGGTATAGGATTTGCAGGGCTGGGGGGTATATCAGATTGATATTAGGAACAAATTCTTCCTGGAAAGGGCTGTTGGGCATTGGAACAGGCTGCCCAGGGCAGTGGTGGAGTCACCATCCCTGGAGGTGTTTAAAAGGCGCATAGATAAGGTTCTTAGGGCCATGGTTTAGTGTTGGAGTTACTTTATGGTTGGACTTGCTGATCTTCAGGGTCTCTTCCAACCAAAATGATTCTGTGATTCTGTAAATTGGGCACCTCCAGCCCCTGCCCGAGGACCGCCCTTGGTGGCTGTTGCAGCGGGGACACGGAGATTGAGTTTCACCCTGTCCCTGCACGAGCGAGCCCGCAGCAAGGACACCGCGGCGTGGGGCTTGCTCAGCTCCCTCCAGCGCTTTGCCTGCTGACCTCTTGCAGATATCTTCCCTCTGAGCCCACCGTGGCTTTTTGCACGCCAGGCAGGGGGCTTGGGTGCAAGGTTGCCCTGTTCCGATGTTGTCCTCACCCGACATCTCCCTCCTCAACCTTCTGCTGCCGCAGGGAGTTTGCAAGCGGAGACAGGGCTTTGGGACAAGAACTCTGCTCAGAGATGGAGCTGGAGCTGGAAGGAGCCACCGATGCTGGTTTGTCCCAGAGAGGCCGGGACTGCAGCCTGCTGCTTTGCATTGCAGGGACAAACAGCGGGAAGCAGCAGGTAGCTTGGCACACACACGCTCTCTTTCTAGTGCTAATAAGTCGCAGCTTCATAGGAAAATGGCTTTAAAGCGGGCGTCAGGATTTCTCAGAGGTGCTGGGATGCTCAGCAGCCGGCAGCTTGGTTGATTCCTGATTCCCGTGGGGAAGCTGGGCTGGGTTTGCTCTGTCTGTGTGGCTTATTAGTCTTGTTTGCCTCTGATTTACTCGTTCTGGGAAAATTCTCCTCACCAGGGACCTCACATGTCCCCAGCACCACACAGAGCCTGGTTCTCGCTGTGGGGTTTGCAGGGACGTGTGTTCTGTCCCCGATCCGCGCTTTGGGCAATAATGCACTCCATATCACTGCGTCTCAAACTCTGTTGCGTTCGGGCTGGTTTGGATTTGGATCAGCCCTCGAGTTGCTGTTTGAGAACCCTGTGAGCAGATGTGTGAGTTGATACTTCCAAAATGCCCCAAATTCAGTCGAGCACATGGAAAAGAGCATTAAACTTTGGACACCCCAACACTGTTTTGCTGCTCTATACTTTCTGCCATGCCTTTGTAAAGTTTTTGGGTTGGCTTTGGCATCTGAAGCTGTTTTCCAGAAGTGGATGGTGCTTTGTGCGATGCTGCTGTAATCAGTGCTCCCGTCCCCAGGGCTGTCCTTTTGCTGGGAATATTTTCTAAGCCAAAAAAAAAAAGGTTTTTTCCTTAAAGGAAAGGATTGCTTTCCTTAAAATGTGAGGTATCATAGCGTTTGTGGCTTTGCCTGGCTCATACTTGAGCACAGCTCTAATTTAACAATTGCATTTCTCTAAATCTTGAAGCACTCTTTGCGTACAGACGTGCAGCAGCCAAGGTCAGATGTGCACCACGAAGAGATGCTGTTTTTCCTGGTTATCTAGCGTTAGGAATGGGCTAGAGGTTTCCTTGAAGAAAAATATGCCCCCTCTCCCAGCTTGGGCTGCACCTACGGAGTTGCTTGCAGGACCCCCGAGCCTGTGCAAGCGCTCGCCGTGTGTCTCTGCGCTGCCCATTTGCATTTTAAATGTAAAAATCCCGCCACATGGTGATGGCACGGGGGGGCTGGAGGACACGGCCACCTCCTGCCCCGCAGCCTGGTCTTCCCCAGGATCCTTTGGTCGTGGTGGTCACGGTAAAATCGCGGTACGGCCTCGACACGGAGCCATCTGTCCCGCGCACAGCTGCGGCACAGGGGGCTCAGCCCCCCTTCTTCCTCCTCTTGGTCATTGCTTCTTGGCAAACACAAGTCACAGGCCTCCTTGGAGCACCTGCCGGGCTGGTTTTACTCTGCCCGTTCATTCGCTGTGTTTGCACAAGTGATGTGAAGTGATTTTTGTAGTGGTCCCATCCAAACCTGTCCCCAGCACCTGTCCGAGGGACTGGCTCTGCCTGTCCCTATGGCTGGTGTCACCGTTCCCTTCCCGAGCAGATCCCGTGGGGAGTGGACCTGTTATTCGAACACCCTCATCTTTTATTCATCCTCATTTAGTCTAAATGTCAAGTTGTTTCTTTTTTTTTTTTTTAATCAGGCAAACTCTCCTATCTCTGTAAACTGTCCTTTTGAAGTACACCAGCCCTTGGAAACGAAGGGCAGCAATTAGTATTCAGATGAAGGTATCCCTGACAAGTTTCTAACTGTTTAATGACTGGAGGTGCCTGTGTTTAAAACCGCAGCGATGATTTGCAGGGCTGGAGCTGCGGGATGAGGTGGTTCCTTGCATGGGGGTCCCATGGCTGAGCCCCCAGCTCCGCTGTTGTCCCCTGTCTGTCAGGGCCACGTTGCTCTTTTTTGGGCTGGCTCAACCCTGAGAACAAGCTGGCGAAGTTTAGACCTGGACTTTGCAGCTCGTGCCTCCCCCAGCAGCATTAAAACCCTCGGGAGGGATCCGCAGCGATCGGATCTGCCAGCAAGAGCAACCGCGGTGGGTTCTTTAAATATAAAGTCTCTCGTTCAATGCTAAAAATCCTCTGGAGATTTATTTAGCCGAAAAGAAAGGGCGGCAGGCAGCTCTGCCTCGCCGCTGACCCATGGCAAATCGCTTCCCCAGCTGTCCCCGGGTTCCCGTCCCCCGCGGCTGGAATCGCTGACATTCCCCGGCGCGGCTGATGATGCTCCAGCCCCTTGTGGTGAGGCAGGAGGCTTTCCAGGAAGACACAGATGGAAAAGAGGGGGGGGGAAAACAAAAAAAATCCTCATTCCTGCCTGTTTTTTCCCATGGCCAGGCTCCAGACCGGGTATTTCCAGTCGCTGCGGAGCGGCAGCAGGCAGGAGCCAGGGCAGGGCTGTCCGGGAAAGGGTGCGACTTTCTGCCATCTGCTTTGGAAAGTGTTTTCTGAAGCTTAATTAGGGCACTGGAGCACTTCCGCAGCCCAGTATTGCATCACTGGTCAGGACTGGGGTCCCACTATAGGAGCCACCCACGCTGGCTGCATCATCTCAAGTGATGGAGATGCTCCCTGGTCCTCTGGACACGTTATTTTGGCTTCTTGCTTGATGGAAAAACCCAATTAAAGCACTAAAGCAGTGGCTTTACATCATTATGGTAATAATTTTTTTTTTTTTTACGTGTTCAAAGACACTGGCTGTGTCCTCACATTGCTGGCTGTCATTTCTCCAGGCCCCAACACTGAAGGAGCTCAGGTTCATCATGCCCCATGTCAAGAGGCTCAGCTCAGCATGGTGGTCTGAGAGATTTGTATTGCTGGTTGTCTTCCTGCTGGATTATTGGCTTGATATTTAATTATCTGCACCAGTTGACCTCCTCCTTCCTTTCTTTCTTTTTTTGTTTTTTTTTCTCCCCACAGGTCCACTTTGACCAATTTAAAGAAGCACTCATCCTCATCTTATCCAGAACCCTGTCAAATGAAGAGCACTTCCAAGAACCAGGTAAATAGTAAAATCATCTGAAATAGTACGGTTTCTTTGGCAAAGACGTGGGTGGCTCTCACGGAGGAACTTAGAAGAGAAAATGCTCTTTAGGTGCTCTGCTGCTTGGATGCCCAGACGCAGGGAGAAGAGAGAGTTAAGGTCTGTTGTGGAGCCTTGTACAAAAGCGTTTTCTGAGCTATTAGATATTTATATCCCATTACCGTGATCTAAATGCCCGGAGAGGCACGTGATGTCTGCCTGTAGACAGCTAACAGCACTTCAGATGCTCGAGATGTCCCACAGCTGCTAAATGGGCTGAGATCTCTCCATCCCACACCACGATTCTGGTGGCCAGGGATGCTTTAGGAGCTCTCCAGATGCAGCACGTCGTTACGGGCAGTTCAATCACATAATTGCTTTAGTGCTTATCAAAAACCCACTCTGGCTTTGGATACTGCTGTGTTTTTTGTGATGGTTATTAGGGGAAGCTCTTTGCGAGAGCTCCTCCCGGAGAGGGGCTGCTGGACACAGAAATATTAATACCCATCCTATCTAGCACTGATTTTTTTTATTTTTAAAGTCCATACTGTTTTCTTGTGGCTGAGATGAGCGGGGTGAGCTCAGTGCCATGGGAAGCTACTCTGAGGTGACTGCATTTCTCTCACAATCAGTCTGACCCGAAGATGTTTCTGAACAAGATGAACCCCATGACAAACCAGTTTGGGGCTGGTTGGAGAAAGCAGCAGGTGCTGCGAGTCCTCGCTGCCCCGTTTTCTCCGTCCCTTTGTTTCAGCGTGTCTTGAAAATGTGGCTTTTCAGACCCTCAGCAGGAAAAAGCATCAGAGTTTTGGTGCCCCCCTGTTTGTTCCCTGTGCGTGAGGGGCTGGTGGGACTGGAGCACTGGGAGCTGTGGGGCCAGCTGAGGGCTGAGCAGGGTCGGACTGAGGTGTCCCTGGTGTCACACCTGTATGTAAATCCTTAATCCTGCCCTTGGAGCAGCAGGAGCACAAAATCCCCAAAGGAGAAAACAGCTTAGCAATGGGGGAGAGAAGAAACTCCAGGTTTCCTCTCCTGGAGCATCAGTCTCAGCTGGACCATCAAGAGCGCAGCCAGTCAGCAAAATTACAGTTTTTCCCCTTAAATAGACTGCAAAAACCACAGGGCCCAAGAGATGCAAATGGTAGATTATTACTTTTTTTTTTTTTTCCTCCCCCCACTCATTTTCAAAGCTGTTAATGCTTAGAGGGAGATGGGTGATGACAGCTCCTGCACCCAGCATCCCTTAATGAGGTTTTCCCGCAGGTCAGGGGGTGCTCAGGAGCGAGGGGGGAGCCTTGTCCCTTGCTGGATGGCTGAGAAGCTCCAGCTTGATTTAAATATAAATAAATCTTCTAGAAAGGGCAAAAATTGGGATTATCACATTATCACAAATGCAGCAGGCGAGAGGCTGCGTTGGAGCTGCAGAGCCCTCCCTGGGGCCACGTTTGTCACCAGGTTTTGCAGGTGATCAAAGGGCGTGCGGTGCAGGTAGGGAGCCTGCGCCAGGCAGGCCTGGGAGGCATTTATTTTTAATAGGTTTTGACAGGTCAGTTAACGCTGAAGTCTTTGCTTCTTTTAATTTAGATCAAACTCGAGATTTGGAGAACAAGCTGCTTTGTGCTGTTGGTGTCAAACTGTCAGGGACTGTGGAAATGCTGGTGTTACAGCCTGCCCCGGGCTTGGGAAAAATTGAGTTAAGAGCTCCAAATTGTGTCATTTAAATGAAAATTTAATTTGGAAGGAGGGCGGGGGGGGGGAAAGCACAGAATTTAAGGCTGTTTGCTGTATCCACGGAGTTTGCTCTGCGAGGAAGCAAATGTGTGCCTTGATGCTGTGGTTTTACATGGGGACTTTTGGGTGACAGGAAGGTCCCTTGGGTCTGTGGGTGGCCGGAGGGCTTGTGTCTTTGTCCCCAAAGCAGCTGCTACCTGGCCGAGGGGACCCAGCAGGGGACAGCATCACTGTCCCCGTGGGTGACAGGGGTGACAGCGGGACCCGCAGACTGGGGACGAGGAACCAAAACTGCCGTGGGATGCCAAAGCAGTTCCTGCAGAAGTGGCTGTTGGGGGGTTTCCCCGATTTGGGCAGAGAAGCAGCAGGTGGGAGCACTCAGGCTTGCAGAGAGCAGCCAATACATATTCTGAATTATTTTTTCTTGGCAAAGCAGCTGAATTCTCTTTCCAAAGGGAGGACTGGCAGGGAGGATGGTCCTGGCGTGCTGCGGGCTCTTGGCATGGGAAACAGCCCTGCAAACCGAGGCAGGCGGAGTTCCCAGCGCTGCCATCGGCTCTGTCCCCTCGGGGACATCGGTGTGGGGACACAGACCCAGCCGCGAACCGGAGCTTCAACCACTGGGAACACCCCAGCTCTGCCGGGAAGTGGCGTGGCTGCTGGAGGAATGGGGGAGACTCTGGGAAAAGCTGAAAAAAGGCACGGATGTGTCTTAAAATAGTGGTTATTTTAGCTCCTGCAGGCAGGAGTGTGGTGGCCGGGGGGACCTGTCACCCTCAGCAGCATCTTTGTGGAGCTGCCTGGCAAAGGTGGTGTGTGCTGATGGATTATAACCTGAATTATTGGGGTTTGATGTTTTGGAGAGATGCTGTGGATGCTCATTGTCCCCAGGTCGCTGTAGCAGTGAGGGGGGGTTCTGGGTACAATAAAATAGATCTAAGAGGGAGAGAAAGGAGGAAAAAAAAAATAATCAGTGATGTGGTTGATTAAGGGGGAGAAAAAAAAAAAATCAGGCTTTTTTCCTCCCCCTTATGGCAAATAAAAAGTCAGCTCTGTGCGTTGGAAGCCTGGATAGGGAAGGATTACCGGGGTGGAGCGCAGGATTACAGGAGCACCCAGGACAAATTAAAGAGCAGCTTGATGCCATCCTCCCTGCGGTCACGGCGGGCTGCTGGGTCTTTGTGGGTTTGGTTTTCTTGCTTCCCAGCACATGGAGACAAGAGAACTGCCCCCTGAGGAGGAGCTGGTGGGGATGGTGCCCTTGCAGGAATCCCACCTGCATGGGAAATGTCGCTCATGTTGGATGCAAAGGGTCTGGGAAGAGTATAGAACCTGTGACACTGCCCAAACAGGGATGGTTTAGGCATAGGCAATGCCTTTGGGACAAAATACATTGATTTTAGGGCTGCGTCACCGCTCCTCTCCACTCAGTTGCTGAGCCTGAAGTGTGAGATAGCGACTAGGAGGAGTTTAGACAGTACCTGGTGCCTGGGGGGATTAGGATTTAGGATTTAGCAGATCCGAGCTGCGATGGGCTTTGCCCAGCACTAAGCTGTCTGCTGCTGCCGGGAGGATCCCTCCTTTCCAAATCTTCAGCGGCAAAGAAATTAATTTCTCCTCTAAACGCCGGGCTCACGGAGCGAGGGGCTTCCTGCGCTAAACCCCCTTTTGTCTGCGCTCGGTGCCTTTGATGCTGGGCCCAGGAAAACGCTGCTCAGCATCATGGGGAGCTCCCCCCAACCCCTCCCCAAGCATCTGAGGATTTTGAAATGACTTATCTAGCACAGAAAGGCAGAAAATCGAGCGTAAATCTCTAACCATGGAGCCGTTTAACTGCGGAGATGGACGGAGAGGGAGCGAGCGAGCCGGGGGATTGATGGCTCCTCTCTGCAGCACTTTAATTGGGGGGGTTCTTGTGAAATGCAGATTTAGGGTCGATTTTTTTTTTTTTTTTTCAGGGGCAGTTTGGGGGCCACAAACCCTCCCAGACAGTGGGACTTGGTCTCTCGGAGGCTCCTGCTCTCACCCCCAGCCTGGGGGCAATTCAGGGGGGACAGATCAGACCCCGGTGTCTAATTAGGCGCCAGCTCTGGAGTGTGTGTTTTACTAAGCCCGCGTGTCGCCAAGGGCTGTAGGAAGCAGGGAGGGTTTGACCTATTTTCTTTTTTCTTTTCCCCTTTCTTGGTGGCTCGTCAGCCACACAATGCGAGGTTTCATGAGGAGCGCATCTCCGGTTGCAGAAGCGGGTACCACGGGTCAGACCTGAGCACGAGCAGCCTCCCCTCGGCGTTCGATACAGGGTGTTTCAAAAAGATGGACTGAATTTCGATTTGAAATCAGGTCCATCTTTTTTAAATACCCTGTGTTTTACTTTTTGGGGAGGATAAATAGCACACAGGGCTGTCTCACGTGCATCCATCTCATGGGAAGGAACAGGCTGCCCAGGGCAGTGGTGGAGTCGCCATCCCTGGAGGGGTTTAAAAGGCGTTTAGACGAGGTTCTTAGGGACACGGGTTAGTGCTAGAGTTAGGTTATGGTTGGACTCAATGATCTTGAGGGTCTCTTCCAACCAGAATGATTCTCTGATTCTTGACGTGTCCCTCCTGTTTCCTCACGTGCCTTCGAAAGCAGGTGTGGGTTGAGCAGCTCTTTCCATCCTTTCTGATGAGTTTTTGGCTGGCAAAGAGAAACTCTGTTCAGCTCATCAGTGAACTTCCTGCGCTCGGGGAGGTTTTTGCTGCTTTTTGCTGTGTGTGCAGCTTTCCCTAAATACTGGGGGTGGTGGGAGCATCGACGACACCGGCTGCTGTGCTGGGGGTTTGGGTTGGAAAGCAGGAGGGCAGGGAGCTTAGAGGATGCTGACCCTGGTCCAGAAATGATGGTGCTTGGGGCTTTCTGCAAGGGAGAAGGCTCTGGAAATGGGATTTCAGGGTGCCCGAGCTGGGATCCATTCAGGAGCTGGGCTCAGGCCCGGCCTATTGCAAAGTTGGAGCTTTGCAAGGCAGGAGCAAACTTTCTGTTCCTCTCGACCTGTGAGCTGTCGCCTTTCCCTCCCAGACTTCATGGTTTTTTTTAATTGCAAAGGGAAAACAAGGACACCCAGGTGCTCAGAGCAAAGAGGGATGAGAGAAATCAGCTGCCAGCCTCCAAATGCTTAAAACACGGAAGTGGGGAGATGTTCCCATTTCCCCGCTTGCTGTTAAAGTGTCTGTAGCGTGAAGGCACCTGTGCTTCCATATACAGCTGGATTTTCAGCTTCAGCAAGGGTTAAACACATTGTCAGGGTGGGGGGGTTGAAAAGAGACTCTTCAGAGCATTGGGAAATACGAAAGGAAATTAAGCCACAGCTTAATTATTGCTAAATTACAGCTGCTTTTCCGCCCCGTCTTTGCAAAGACAGATGGGCGTGGAGGTGCGGTTCTGTTTTAGAGGAGAAAAAATGATTTAAAGAAAAAAAAAAACCCAAAACAAAGCCCCCCAGCTCTTTTCTGCAAGGGCGGGGGAGATGGCAGGGAGAAAATAAATGGGTGAACGAATAGCCACAAATATTAGCATTTCAGAGAGAGCTGCTCGATGGAGATTGTTCACCACCGATGGTTTTTTTCTCTGGGCACGCAGGCTTTAATAGGAGTGATAAGGTTTGCTTTTGTTCTCGGGCTCTTACTTAATCAGCCTGTCTCATTGCGATTTTCTTCTTTTTTTTGTCTTTTTTTTTTTCTCTGGGCACACTTCATCACACAACTTTCATGTGCGAGTCCCAGCTGCAGCAAATCTTGTTAAAATGGCCTTGTTCAAACGTGGGCGCCGGGTTTGTTCCCTAGAGCTGCAATATGGATGGCTGGAGTGCGAGGCTGGAGGAATCAAAGGACTCCTCGTCCTGTGTATTTTATAATTCATTGCATAGCTAAGTTGCAGAATATTTTTCCTCTAACAAGCTTGAAGCCTTCTTCTATATCTAAAGGAATATTATCCAAGGAGGCGTTTGGGCAGGGGGGTTTAGAGACCCGCTGCTTTCTGTGTACCTTTTGTCAATGATTGAACAGCTTCCCTGCTCCTTATTAGTATTGCACCCTTGCATTTATTTTTGTACCACAGCGCTCTGCAAATAAAATTTTAAAAAGCTGCTGCTCTTGCCGCTGCAAGTGGCAGAAAATAAAGCCGATCGAGTCCTGGGGGGGTTTTGAGGGGAAGGTTAGCAAACACCGAAACAAAGCGCGGTGGAAAGCCTTTCCCTAATTGAATCCCTGGCTAATTTGGTCTTCGGTTTAATTTGGCCCCCGCTCCAGACGGCGGATGACTCTTGCTGCAAATAGCCCAAAACATGCTTATTTATTTTTTCATTTTGATCCCCCTCCTGGATAATTCAGTCCCCGAAGGCAGGAGCTTGCTGCGGGAAGCTGGAGCCGGGGAATGCGAGCGGAGCCCCCTGTAATTAGCTGACGACTCCAAAGGGTTATTTAGATCTTGCAGTTGGCATTAGTCGTGGAGCACAAGCTGGGACCTGCCCCGCCGTCACCCGCATCAGCTGCTCCTGGTGGCCCCTGGGGGGGACATTTGCCTCCAAACTTGCCCAATTTTTTTCCGCTCGCCCGGTTGTTTTCATACTTTCAATGGAGCCGTGATTTAAATCCACCGAAAGCAGCAGCGCTCGCCCAGGTGTCTGTGTAATCTGGAGACTTGAGCCGCCGAAGTGCGACGCCGTCCCTAATTAAACCTGCCCATCGCTGGTAATGAAGATTAGTGCAAGGAGGAGAGACCTAATTGACTTTCCATCTGAGGCCGCATTTGCAAGGTTGAGGGTGTTTGGTGGTGGTGTTTTTTGTTTGAGTGGTTTGGTTTTATGCTTTGTTTTTTTGTTTTTTTTTTCCATCCTATTGACAGCGCAAACTTAATGTGGGGAGGGTGAAGAAGATGTAGCCCTGATTCCACGTTGTGACAGCTTTTTTTTGGAGCAGGACCAATTCCAACCCACCGGGCCCGACGCCACGGTGAGGGCAGCGCTCCTGGAACGGTGGTGGCAATTCGGCACTCGAAATGCTGCAACCGAACCGGTCCTGTGTGCTGTGACCCAGGAGCCGGATCTGCAAAAATCCCATTACCGATGTGCTTTGTTCTTGAATTTCACAGACTCTTCCCCGGAAGCGCAGCCCAAGTACATCAAAGGCGGCAAACGCTACGGCCGGCGGTCCCTGCCGGAGTTCCAGGAGTCGGTGGAGGACTTTGCCGAGGTGACCGTGATCGAGCCGCTGGGCGAGGAAGCGTGTCCCCCGCACATCACCTCCGGGAGCTGCGAGGAGGTGAGCGGGGACGGGCCGGGTGCTGGGGTGGGCCGCACCCCCCAGTGTCAGTGTCACTCGTCCCCACGCCATCCTGAGGTGGTTCGGATGTCCACGGGGTTGTTCCAGCCGAGGCGATGGTCGCCTGCGCATCTGTAAAAACCCGGCTGTGGCCCCGGTGCTGTACAGTCAAGGGGATCATGGAATCACAGGATGGTTTGGGTTGAAGGGACCTTCCCAGCTCCCCCAGTGCCCCCCCTGCCATGACAGGGACATCTTCACCAGCTCAGGTTGCTCAGAGCCCCGTCCAGCCTGGCCTGGGATGTCTCCAGGGATGGTTCAGCCACCACCTCTCTGGGAACCTGGGCCAGGCTCTCACCACCCTCAGCACAACAATTTCTTCCTCATGTCCAGCCTGAATCTCCCTCCTTTAGTTTAAAACCATCACCCCTTGTCCTATCCCAACAGGCCCTGCTCAAAAGTCTGTCCCCATCTTTCTTATCAGCCCCTTTTTAAGTACAGAAAGGCTGCAATAATGTTTTCCTGAAGCCTTCTCTTCTCCATGGGGATGGGGAAGAAGGATGGTGGGCAGCAGAGCCCTGTGGCTGCTTTGGGACAGTGCCCTAAATCCAGAGCCACCTGCTTCTCCTTTCGCTCTTCTACTTTTAATTTTCCCAGCAAAAAACTCGTGTGCTCTTGCACCGAAGGGAAAGACTGGCTGCCCTATGCCCCACCTACACTTGCGCAAATGCTTGCTCGAAAATCCAGATTATTTTTTTTTTTCCCTTCTGGTTTTGTGATCAGAAATTGTGGCTCTCTTTGTGCTAGCGCTTCTAACCCCTGAATCTCCTCCGGCTTCTCTCGAACAGACGAGTGGTCTGGTTTGGTGGCGTGCATTAGCGTACGGCCACGGCAGCGTTTCCCTGGAGCTGGGCTCGTTCCAGCCTGCCCCAGTTTGCCAAGCATTGTCAGTTCAGTATTGCATGTTGGGAGCTCGTGGTGGAAGTTTCCCAGTGGGAGGGAGACCTGCTGCTGCATTCTCTCCTCCTCTGTCTCCTGGCTTCACTTGTGCTTTCCTAGAGATAGGGGGAGGCTTTGCAGCCACCTGCATCAGGGGATGCCCAACCCAACGAGGGAGAAATTTCCACTTTCTAGGTTTCCAGTGTTATTCCTATGCAGCTGAGCTTGAACATAAAATTAAAAAAAAATAAAACTCAAAGAAAAGCTTTTCCACCAGAGCCAGCCTTTTTCACCCTGTTCTCAGTAAGCTTTGCCCATCGCTACAGGGATGCTCATCCATCTCCTGGCGCCGGCCACATGGGCTGCCCTGACCTTGAAATCAAAGTTAATCTGCCCACGACCCCCAGGGAAGCGATGCCCTCGATAGAAGAGGCCGCTCTAATCTTACTCCTCTGTTTCAGCTGTCAAGGAGGTGTAAAAGGCTAGTCTGTTAACAAGGGCAGTCAATGAACTCAACTGGTACGTAACCAGCCTGTGATTCCGTGATTCCCCGTTGCCTGCATCAGTTTCCTGGTGGGATCTCTTGTAGCACTTTTTGGGTTGGATGAGATAGTTAATTCTCTTGCAACTTGAGCAAAAAAATCAGGATAAACATTTACGGGGATTTTACAAATCCCCATTTTTTTCATCTTTATCAGCGTTACTGTCTTGTCTCTTAAAGAACATCCTCGTGGTGTGCATAGAAATGAGTTGCTTGAAGGCATTGGGGGTCCTGGGGCTGAAATTCTGGGCAGTGTTGGAGACTCCTGGAGCATCGACTGCTCGGGGCTCAGCACATCTAGCAGCTTTTGCGCAGGTTTCTCCTGCTGTGCCTATAAACACGCTGCTGCCCGCGCTCCTCAAGCCTGTATCCAGCCCAGGGTGTTTTGCTGGCCTGAGAACTGGGGCACTGTGGCTTAATTGGTGCTTTCTTTCAACCGCTGCCAATTAGAAGGGCTCAGGCTCTGTCTGAGAGGCTTCCTTCCCCTTCTCATCTCTGCAAACACACGAGGAGAGGCGGGAGGGCTGGTGTGTGCGTGGGATCGGAGTGGCTGTCATCTCCATCCCTGGTGACTTTACAGGTGCTGCTGGACAAAGTCACGAGAAGCTGGGGCTGAATTCAGCATCATGGAGTGGTTTGGGTCGAAGGGACCTTCAAAGCTCCCCCAGTGCCCCCCCTGCCATGACAGGGACATCTTCAGCAGCTCAGGTTGCTCAGAGCCCCGTCCAGCCTGGCCTGGGATGTCTCCAGGGATGGTTCATCCACCACCTCTCTGGGCATCGCCCCTGCTGTGAGCAGAGGGTGGTGTGGGGATCCCCAGGTCCCCCCTGACCCATGTGAGTTTGTCCCCACGGATGCTACTGGGCTGATGGGTGATGAGAACCGAGTGGCTCTGGCAGCTTCGTGGATGTGGTGCTGATGGAGCCGCAGCCACAAAAGCACTTGGAAATGCCGTGTGAATGCTTGTGGTGGCCAAAGCTGTCACTTCAACTTATTTGTCCTAAATGCCTAATACAGGTGATGGGTCTTGTTGAGTTTTCAAGCCTGTGGCAGCTGAGAGCTGGCCCAGTGTGCCTGGGAAGTGCTGTGACTTCGCTTTTGTTTCCTTTTCACCTGGAATTACAGCTGCTGATGGTCTGTGCAATGATGGTGGAGGTGCAGGGTTGGGGTGGGGAGCAGGTTTGGTGGCCGTGGGGTACCAACCCCAAGCTGGTGGTAGGGCAGCAGCATCCCTTGGCTCCTGGGTCCTCAGCCAGTCTTACGGCCATGCTGAATTCCGAACCTCAGCAGAGGACATCTGTCACTTCCCTGTCCCCAGCCACTGGCTCGGCTCTGGGAAAGGTCCCTTCTACTTGCAGGCTGTAGAAAGCGCTGTCACACCCCAGCTCTGTCCCCTGCCAAAGCCACTCGCTCCCCAAACATCTGCATGTTTGCTTCTGCAGGGAGTGGTTTCCAGCACGGCACAGGCTGCCAGAGCAAAACCTTCTGGGAGCATCAGGCTGGAACTCTTTGTCTTCAGGTCCTCGATGTACAAACATGCAACTGTCCTGTAAGTCAGGATCTGCAGATGACAGCTCAGGATGGTGCTCCCTCTCCCTGCAGAAGTGCATTTATTGATGTGACTCTGGTGCTTTGCAGCTGAAGGTGATTTGCAAAGTGGGTTGTGGAGATTTCCTGCATCTTTCAGGGGTCTCTGCTCAAGCTGGTCCCTGGGCAAGCAGCGAGGGAGGGAAAAATGGGCCTGTTGGTGTTGGTGCGAAGGCTCACCTTGCCCTGTGCGAAGCACAACGGGCTCAGCGTGCGCTCCTGATCGTCATTTTAATTAGCAATATATTCTGGCGGAGAACAAAGGTCTGTCTCGCTGAAGCAGATGGCAGGGGGGGAAAGAGGTTGCTGCCTTATTATGGGGAAGAGGCCACCGCGAGCAAACGGCACAGGCTGCAGATGCTGGAGGGTGGGTGAGCATTGAAAGCCGCGGCCATCTGCTCCTCAGCCCGGCCAAGCACGCGCCTGCCCAAATACTCATAAATAATGCATTCCTGGGATGGCTGCTCCGGCGCGCGTCCCGCCGATGCGTGTGACCCGCATCCAGCTGGAGCATCACCGGGGCCGGGGAGACAATGCGGTGTCTGACATGGGGATGTGCCGTCCCCCCGCGCCCGCCCCGGCCCCGCTTTGTCCTCCCGACGGTGGTGGCCGACCCCGAGCCCCCGTGGCACAAAGGGACCCCCTGAGCCCTGCACAATGGAGCCCCGGCACGGGGAGGGAGGTGACACGAGCTCCCCGGGGGCGGTGGCAGTGGATTATCACCCTGCAGCTCCCCCTCATATTCAGCATCTCCAGGTTGTTGGTATTTATGGATATATTCAGCACCTTCAGGGTATTTATGGTGTCACCGTGTGCTGGTGCCTGGGGTTCTTCGTTTTTGAGGCAAGTTTTTGCAGTGAGAGAGTCCGGTGCTAAATGGTTTAGATCTGATTCTATATAAAAATATATATGTTGCTTGTGCAAAAAAGATATTGACAGAGCAGTGGACCCTGCCCGATCTGAGCATCCCTGCCCATATTCACCTCGGTGCCCCCCAAGGATGTGCAGCCCCACAGGGAGTGGCACCCAAAAATACCTTCTCCCAGCACCAAACTGCCTGTTGCATTTGTACAGGAGCTTATGGGCTGGGCTGCTCTCGGCTCCTGCATTTTTTGGGAACGTGGGCTGTTTTCTGCCTTTGCAGGTGGTACCTTGGCAGCACCTGTTGCCCCGGCTCCTGAATTTTGCTTGTTTGTCCTGACTGTTTATGAGGCAAACAGGAATCTGCCACCCTAGTGCCTCGATGGCGATGCTAGCAGGACTGCCCTTGTTTGGGCCAAAATCTGCAGTTTTCTGGTGCAGTGTTATATCTGTTCTTGGCTTTGTCCAGAACATCCAGAAGAGCTGCAGATTCCAGCCCTATCACCTCCTGACTCTGTTGGGCTGATTTCTGCCTGAAGCAAAGGTTAAGCCCCGACTCTCCATCCAAGATTGTCCCCAATTCCAGCCCTGTGACTCGTCCCCGAAGCAGAGGGGGACGTGGAGATGCTGATGCATGAGCGAACAGCCCGTGCCTGGTCCAGCAGATGAACCAGGAGCAAGCAGCAGAGCTAAAAAAAAAGTCCACTGACCTAATCCAGTTTCCATGGTAATGCTGTAGATTAATGGCTTTTAGCTGTAATCTGAATGAGATGTATTGAACTTTTTTATACGATGATTTAGAGCCTCTTTATGTCCTGGGTGACTTTGACTTCAAATCCATTGGTCACGTGTGTGCAGAAGTACCCACTTGTAACGGCGGAGAGGCAACATCTGCCAATGCTGTTGCTAAACCAGAAGTTAATATCGCTGAGCATCGTGTGTGAGTTAATACCCTCGGCTGGTACAAGGGTGGTAGAGACAGAACAACGTGTAGTACATGGGGAAATAATTTTAGATAACACACTTCTGAGCTGATGTGGTATTGCCACAGCGGAAGCGCGGTGGCTTAAGACCAGCAAAGAGGATGTTTTCTCTCTCGCTGGCTCAGCAGAGAGGTTGTTTGCAGCCCGGTTCCATCTCCTGACCCATAGCTCTGGCGGGCAGAGGCGTTTTGGAGCGGGCTCGGCTCTGTGCAGGCTGCTGGCCCTGCAGCTCTGCGGCAGATGGGTGCCCTTGTCAAAAGGGAAAGCAGGAAGCAGCAAAGGTTCATTTCCCAGATTGCACATGCTCTGGGAGCAGATGTCCCCGTTGTGTTTTTGGGTTCATTGCAGCTTGATTACCTGCCATGGATGTGTGTCCCTGGTACCTGGGACACTCGGGCTCTGCATCTGCCATGGGTAGAATCATAGAACAGTTTGGGTGGGAAGGGACCTTCCCAGCTCCCCCAGTGCCCCCCCTGCCATGACAGGGACATCTTCACCAGCTCAGGTTGCTCAGAGCCCCGTCCAGCCTGGCCTGGGATGTCTCCAGGGATGGTTCATCCACCACCTCTCTGGGAACCTGGGCCAGGCTCTCACCACCCTCAGGGCCAACAATTTCTTCCTCATGTCCAGCCTGAATCTCCCTCCTTTAGTTTAAAACCATCACCCCTTGTCCTATCACAACAGGCCCTGCGAAAAAGTCTCTCCCCATCTTTCTTCTCGGCCCCTTTTAAGTACAGAAAGCCCACACTAAGGTCTCCCCGGGGCTTCTCTTCTCCAGCTGAACACCCCAGCTCTCTCAGCCTGTCCTCCCAGCAGAGCTGTTCCAGCCTCGGGTCATTTCTGGGGCTCCTCTGCCCCTCTCCAGCAGGTCCGTGTGTGTCCTGTGCTGAGGACCCAGAGCTAGACACAGGACTTATCTCGACCATCTAAGACAAGCAGGATGGTTCGCTTGGAGGGCAAATCCCTCCCTCCCCATCAACCTGCTGGACTCAGATCAGCTGCTTCTCCCGGGTCATTTGTGGGGCTTCAGGCGTTTTTTGCCGCAGCTGTGGTTTATCCCCACCAAGCACCTCGCCTGCCAGCCATGGGCAGCATCAAAGAGCCGTGGATTTGCCAGCCCAGCCTGCGGGGAGCGGGGAGATGAAAGCCTGGCAGCGTTGTTGGAGCCCTGTAGCTCGTTTGATGCTGATCGCAGAGTCGCTTTCATATGGGCCGTGTCTTGCAATAGTAATAACTCAAGAACCTTTTGTTTTCTCCCCAGCGCTGGAAGACGCGAGACAGCGAGGAGTACGAGGCCGAGGGTAAGAGCACGCAGCAGCGCTTGTATCTGCTTATTTTCTTTTTGGCTTTGAAGATGAATCAGAGCAGCCTTTTGAGAGGGTGTTGGGCCAGCTGGGTACACTGGGCCGTCCCAGCCCGGTGTGGTGCAGAGCTCAGCAAGGTGCACGCAGCGTGAGCAAGCCCCAAGATGGAGAAGAAAAGCTAAAGCAGAGCTTCTTGTAGGGCACATTTTTGTGCCCTACCCTCTCTGCCCTCTTTTTTTCCTCCTGCCTGGTGCAAAGGCTGGAGTGTGGGTGCCCCCAGTCTCCCTGCACCCCCAGATCAGCAGCCAGGGCTGGTCCTGGTCCCCAGTCCTGCTCTGGGGGCTGCTGGCTGTAGAGGAGCACCATAGGTACTAGATGTCACCACAGACCAGTCATTAAACGTTTCCTAATTGTCCTGTAAAGGGGAATGGGGTGACCCTTGGAGTGTGGAGAGGCTCCCCATCCCATCCTGCTCCCTGTCCCGCATGGACACAGCCTGTGGGGCTCGGGGACTGCGCAGGGTCAGCAGTGGGACAGGTCCTGCTTTGCTCTGGGATGTAGCCACAAGTTTTTCTACCGCCGGTTCAGGCAGGGATGCTCGAGGGGGACTGCAGCATCAGCCAGCAGTGTCACAACTCCTGCCACCGAGCTGGCAGGCTTTGTCACTAACCCTCAGCATGCAAAGATGTGTTTATAACTAAGCCATGCAACTTCTGGTTGCTTCAACACCTTTTCCATATTTCAGCCGCTTTCTAATCTTTACCCCATCCGAAAGGACCAAATTTTTTTCCCTGAAAACTGCTTTTCTAGCCCCAGGGTGAGATAGTGGGCAGAAAGATTTTGGCCTTGCAGCTGAGCAAGCTCTGTTTTGTGTCTAGTGAGCGTTTCCAGCTGCGTGAGGCTGTGCTCCAGGCATTTGCTGGAGGTAGAAGAAATGTGTTCAGCTCAAGGCTGCTGTTGTTGTTTGTTGGGTTTTTTATTTCCCCTGAAGGGGTGTTTGGAAGTACATACACTACAGTTTACATTCAAAGGGGATGCGAGTTTAGGCAGCTCCACCTGGGGGGTGACATTTATGGAAACAGGCAGCCACTGAAGTTCTCGACCTGGTTAAGGTACATGTGGATGTGTAATGTGCTCAGTGCTCTCTCTTGATCCTATAACTCCCAGAAGAGGAGAGGTCCCTTCTCCATTTGCATCAGCAGTAGGGCTGCGTTTCTCCTGGCCATCAGCCCACGTTGCCCATTGGGCTCATCCGTGTCCCCAGAGATCCTCCTGACTGCAGCTCACCCTGTGCCTGGATGTGGGGTTCACCCACCTGTGGTGAGGAAAAACTAGGAAGAATTTCTTCCCCAAAGGGCCGTGGGGCATTGGAACAGGCTGCCCAGGGCAGTGCTGGAGTCACCATCCCTCGAGGGGTTGGACGGACAGATGAGGTTCTCAGGGTGATAGTTGGACTCGATCTTGAGGGTCTCTTCCAACCAAAATGATTGTGTGGTGGTACGTGCTACCTGAACGCTGAGCAGGATCTGCTCCTTTTGGTAGAGTCCAATAGCCCAGGGTTTGCCATAACTCAAAATGCCAAGTGCTCTGGGCAGGACAAAGTCAAGCAAACAGTCCCATGGGGTTTGATGAGCAAGGAGGGAAGCTCTGCCCTGTGGTGTGCAGGACCCCCAGGTCTTCTGGTGGTCACTCGTGTGCAGAAAGCAGAGCAGTTTTCCCCCATTTCTAGGGCAGCTGCGCTTCTGGAACCCAGACGACCTGAACGCCTCCCCTGGAACATCGCTGCCCACCCCGGACTGGATAGAGGGGAAACTGCAGGAGGTCTGCGAGCACCTGGGCATCACCAGGGACGGGCACCTGAACCGCAAAAAACTCATCTCCATCTGTGAGCAGTACGGGCTCCAAACGGCGGCCGGGGAGGTGAGTGACCACGTACGGACCCTCTCACACCATCCTGTACGTCTGGGTTTCAGTGTCACCCCCACAAAACCTGACTTGCGGTTGACCACAAGCCTGAAGCACAAGCGCTGGTTAACAGGTCGCTACTTGGAAGGTGTTTTTTTCGGCTCCAGCTTGTGGCTTTCTGGGGAGTTTGGTGTTGAACCATCAGAGGTAGGAGGCTGCTCTAGCAGCAAGCAGCTGCCAGCCCGCTGACACCATGTGCGTGTCTTCTCGTGCGATCGCGGAGTAAACTGGAATTTAAAAACATATCCTAGATTCCAAGCATGTCTCCTTAATCCCAGAAATCTTCTAGCTAGACAGTAAATATGGGTTAAAATATACATAGGCGGTTGCTTTTGATTTTTGTGAAGGCCTGCAGGTGGTTTCTGTCCTCCAGGAAGAGTCCAAGAGAAAATTATTTCTTTAGCGAAAAGTCTCCTGTCAATTTAGGGTTTAGTCTTATAAAAAAATCAGGCTGCTTTGCATCTTAAAATAACATGGCTTGTAATCATTTCCTTCATAAAACATGTTTCTGAGCAGGTATTCCTTTGCAGCATTTGCAACAAAATGTTTTCAGGATATTAAAGCATAAGCAAGGCAGAAAATGGGGAGGAAAAACAAACGGAGACAAAGAAATAGTGAGGGACTACCCCTGACATCTCTGATCCTAATAAGGTCGGTCTTGCTTTTCAGAAAGCAGACTGCCCTGAAGCATAAACCAGATTTACTATAACCTTGCAGTGTCTTCCCATGGGTTTTTTTGCCTGGTCACTTCACAAGCTGCTGGGATTTTGGCATCTGTCTTGCTGCCTTTCACTGAATTCCTGAGGTCACCCTGTCTCAGGAGCAAAATGAAACAAGGGGGTTTGTGCTGCATCGCAAGGTGGAGGCTCCAAGATGACCAGGAACTCAGACACTTTTACAGGCAGGGTTTTCATAGTGTTTGTGGCTCCGCAATTTTCTATGTGAAGGTTGCCGTACCATGTTAAGCTGATGCAGGGTACCAGGGAACTTTTGCTTTGCAGCCATGGGACAGGATGTTTTCTGCGGTGCCGCATTGTTACCATGGTGTTTTTTGGCAATAACAGATGTGATTTCTTTGCCCCGCTGCTTGCAGGTACTTGAAGAGGTGCTGCATAATCTGGGGCAAGATGGCACTATGAGCGTAGAGGACTTCTTCTATGGCTTGTTTAAAAATGGAAAGTCACTGACACCTTCGGCATCTACCCCGTACAGGCAGCTGAAACGACACCTCTCCATGCAGGTGAGAAACCCAGGGGGATCCCGAGGTAACGGCAAGAGAAGGGAACGGAGCTGGGGAAGGGGCTGGAGCACAAGTGTGATGGGAGCGGCTGAGGGAGCTGGGGGTTCAGCTGGAGAACAGGAGCTGAGGGGAGACCTTCTGATCTCTGAACTGCCTGAAAGGAGCTTGGAGCCAGGGGGGTCGGGCTCTGCTCCCCAGGAACAAGCGCCAGGAGCAGAGGAAACGGCCTCAAGTTGCACCAGGGGAGGTTGAGGTTGGATGTGGGAACAATTTCTTCCCCAAAGGGCTGTGGGGCATTGGAACAGGCTGCCCAGGGCAGTGCTGGAGTCACCATCCCTGGAGGGTTGGACAGACAGATGAGGTTCTCAGGACATGGGGCAGTGCCAGGGGTGGGTTAACAGTTGGACTTGATGATCTTGAGGGTCTTTTCCAACCAAAATGATTCTATGATCCTAAGAGTAGGGAGAGAATTCCTGAGCAAATCCCACCTGGCCAGTCTCCTCCTCTTCCACGTTTGTCCCTGTGATGGGGCAGCTGTGGCTGTCCCCCTGCCCCGTCACGGTGGGTGGTGGCAGTGACCTGCTGCTGCTGGGGGCCGGAGCAGAGCTGGGGCTGTCCCGGTGGGCAGTGCAGCCAGAGTGATGGGGTGAAGCTGCTGCAGGTTTCCTCTGGATATGTTGGTGTGTGAGGGCGATAATGCAGAAAACACCCTCACGGTAAATGGGAGTTGGGTCCTCTTTACGGTAGCGTGGCTTGGAGGTGGGTCTTGCAAGCTGTGACGTGCAGTGAGTAAATGGTATAAACGAGATGCCAAGTGGTGGCCTGGGGTAGGCTGGAGATTGTGGGCACGCAGGTCCCATATCCTTTAAAGAAAAATTAACTAAAGAGTTTGATATGTGCTACCCATCTCTGCCTGGAAGCTGAGGATTATAGCAAAAGTACCTGGGCACCTGCTCCCTGCAGGCTTCTGAGGGGAGGTGACACGTGAAACCAGAAATGGACAGCGGAAAACCACTTTTTGGAGCATCGAGGACGGCTCGGGACTGTTCCTCCCCAGATTTATTTTAAATCCCAAGCGCCTGGTTGCGGTGCCGTGAGGTCAGCAGCGGCGCTCCTGCCAGGGGTTTGCTCGGCAGCGAGGAAGAGCCAGACCTTAATCCTTAATCTCCAGGGGACTGTTAGCGAAATTACATTTATAAGCCTTTCTGGTGGCGGGGTGGCCAGATGCCTGGCTCTGCCCGCGCCCCATCGCACCCTCTCCCGACAGTCCTTCGACGAGAGCGGGAGGCGCACGGCCACCCCCTCGGCCATGCCCAGCGCCCTCGGCTTCTGCCTCTTCTCCAGCCTGGATGATGGGATGGGGTACGGCTGCGTGGAGGGGGTCCTGGACTGCTGGCACCAGGAGGGCATCGAGAACAGCCAGGACATCCTCAAGGTAACGGCACCTCCATCTCACCCTTTTTATTTGCTTTTTTTTTTTAATTATAATTTTCCACAGTGTGGGATGCTGTACTCTAGCTGGATTATGGTGGGTTTTTTTTTTCCCCTCTTTAAAATTCCCCATCCTAACAACAAGATTCCAACTGTTCTGGGAAACTTCCAATCATTTCCTCTACTGAAATGATGGGGCATCCCAGAGAACTAAATGTTAATGATAAAAATGTGATGTGACTTCCAGTTTAGCTCGAAGAGGTCGCCGATATTTGTAGAGAGCACTTTAATTCCTTTACTTTGCTAAATAGCTGCACTTACAAACCTTTTAGTGCTGGGATGGCCTGAATTATTGCTTGTGCTGGAGTGGAGGACAGCACTTGAAACCCTGCCCAGTAATTAGTGTTTTATTGTACAGAGGAAAAGGGTGATGGAGGTTGCAAATCAGAGACCTGAAGTAAACCCCATCCCTGTCTATCTAGAAGCTGTGGAGGGGAAAAGATAATTTCACGTGTCTGTTCTGAGAGCATCGCTGGCTTCCTGGCAGCGATGATGACAGATTTCTCCTGGGATTTAATGCCTGTGTGGATATTGAATATCCAAGTTGTAATAAACTCTGCCATTACTCGGGCTTTAAAACTCACTTGTAGTTTGGGCTTGTGCTGGCCAGTTTGCTAACCTGGTCCTGGTTTCGCTGGACTGGCACGGCACGCTTTTACCTTCGCTTCTGCTTGTTGCTTTCCGCTGGTAACTTGCTCTGTTACTGGTGTCACTGGGGTGGTTTCTCCAGTGTACACAGAGTTTCAGCCCCACCGTTATTTCTTCTGCACTTTGTGCTCCTGCAGAGTGAAGCCGAAGGAAATTACGAAGAGTTACTGATGATTAATTTTCAAAGAGGTGGGGTCTTTCCTACCAAATACCTCCTGCGAGGCTTCTCCTGTGTCATCTCTATTGCAAGAGCTGGTTGTGTTTAACATGAACATCTTCAACCACTTCTCTTGCGGCATTTTAACATGTAAAAAGGCCAGTGCAGTTAGGTCCCCTAGAGAATTAATACTTTTAATCAGGCGTGGGCTTAATTTCCTGTTGGTCTTGCAGCACAACCAGAACACTTTCCATCTCCGCAGCTGGCAGCAGCTCTTTAACGTTGGAAGGTGGCAGAAATGTCTGGTTTATCCCCCCACGGGCATTTGTGACAAATTAATCAGCAAGCAAAGATCTTGCCTGAGCCTCCTCGTTTTATTCTGTCACTTCACATACAAATGTCTCCAGGCTCCTGCAGGGCAGGAAAGCTTGTTCTGCTCTAACAACGCTGTTGTTTTGCAGGCTTTGGATTTCAGCTTGGACGGGAAGGTGAACTTGTCAGAGCTGACGCTGGCGCTAGAAAACGAGCTCTTAATAACCAAGAACGGAGTCCACCAGGCAGCCCTGGCGAGCTTCAAAACGGAGATCAGACACTTGCTGTAAGTCACCGGGATCGCCGGCTCTGCCGCGTCCTCCTGGCCTTCTCCGTTTGGCCAAGCAGGAGCTTAATTAGCAGCTGATTAATGGCAGCTCGTAGCACCTCTCCAAGTGGCACTGGAAGGTTTGCTTCTCTGTCAGCTTGGGCAGAAACTTTCAACTCTCTCGTTTTGCGTGGGCAAAACACTCAGAAACAACTATTACAGAAAAAATATATTTAAAATAAATTTTAAAACTATTTTCAGCCCCTCTCTGTGGTCTGGAAATGGTCGCTGCACTCCGCAGTGGTCATTGATGGCCAAAGAATGCAAAACTTAAGACAGAGGCTGGTGCAATTTGATAAGCAGTACACTTAATGCTACCTGATTTCTTGCAGTAGTGTTAGGTAGATTTAGCCGTGTGACAGAGGTGTGGGTGAGGTACAAAGACACTGCGCACCACTCACCTTTTCCATTTGAAAGTCAACACAGTTTGTCTTTGCACTGGACTTGCCGTGCAGGCTTCTCCAGTGAGAGAGTGTAGGGGACGGGAAACATTTCCCTATATATATTTCCTTGTATGTATATTTATTAATTTAGAAATTATGTACATGTACTACTGAAGCTCAAGTATTTCTTCACACACACGAATGGATCATCTTGTCCACCCCACTTGGAGACCCTTGCTTGAAGCATTTGCGCCCTCAGGTTTGCATCCATCTGCCACGTGCACAAGCTCTATTTTTTTAGAGGTATTTTGTTTGTGCTGTAAATCTTTGAATAGAATCATAGAACAGTTTGGGTTGAAGGGACCTTCCAAGCTCATCCAGTGCCACCCCTGCCGTGGACAGGGACATCTTCACCTGCTCAGGTTGCTCAGAGCCCCGTCCAGCCTGGCCTGGGATGGGGCATCCACCACCTCTCTGGATCTTCATGCAACACCGTAGATGACTTTTCCTGGTCATTAACACTGTGTGTATCCTGTTAACTCTTGGTTTACCACTTGTGCTTGCGAGCTGCCCTTTTAGGTTGTATGAAACATCATGAGGTGAGGCTTCCTACTGTTGATTTGCATCTACACATTTTAATACCTTTTTACGCTCACTCAGAGAGGTTTGTTGTCAAGTTCCCATCAGGAAAGCTGCTCAAGGTAGCAGATCTTACAAGCTTGTTATCAAAATCAGACTGGATGTAGCGTAAGGATGAAATGGTAAAGGTAATAAAATGGTGAGAACAGGTAAATGAGGCAAAACTGTCCTGGAAAAATGCCATAGTGCTGCAATATGCGGGGCTAGAGCACAGCTGAGGAGATCAAGTGTTGGGGTCTCAGGACCTTGTGGGGATATCAAGACAGGTCCAGGGCTCTGTATGTGAGTTCGTATCTAGTGACTAAGTGCAGCTGATGATAAGAGGCCGTTGAAGAGTATTTTGAGCTGTTCTTCTCCCACAAGCCTCTTGCAAGTACCTTCTTTGGTGGCCAGGAGGGGTGACCTGACCCAGGCCGGTTGTCCTTCCCCTAGGGAGCGGGTTGACCAAGTGGCCAGAGAGAAAGAGAAGCTGCGGTCGGACTTGGAAAAAGCCGAAAAGCTGAAATCGCTGATGGCCTCGGAAGTGGATGATCACCACGCCGCCATCGAGCGCCGGAACGAGTACAACCTCAGGTACAGCATCCCGGTTCAGCCCTCCCCTCTTCTTCGGGGTCGCCGCTGCAGCATTGCGGGGTCTCAAGTGATGGAGGTGGAGGTTTCGTGCCAGCTGGTTGCCACCAAGCTTCACTGACAGCAGGATTTGCATCTTGCTTCTTTTCTCAAGCTCTTCTTCCCTGTGATGTCTCTGTAGGAAGCTGGACGAGGAGTACAAGGAACGAATTGCAGCTTTGAAGAACGAGCTCCAGAGAGAGCGGGAGCAGATCCTGCAGCAGGCTAATAAACAGCGGCTGGAGCTGGAGCAGGAGATAGAAAAGCTGAAAACAGATGAGAACTACACCCGGGACCGCCTGGCCCTTTCCCTGAAGGTAACGGGAACGAAATGCAGCCGGTGTTTTCCCCCAAAAAGGGCAAAGATGCTCAAAAGTGGGGAGCAATGCTTGCAACATCATCCTTGTTGAGAGGCTGTGTTACAGCGTGTGTGTTGAGCTAGCGGAAAGTAATTTCAGCAGCAAGATAGAGGCGTATCCATGAGAACTGAGTTTTTTGGGTCGCCTGAACAGGTTACTGCTTGAATTCATAAGGCTCCAGTTCAAATCTCTGCTGCCATCAAGTGCAGAGTGTGTGTGTGTACGGCTGTCGGACGGGCTGGCTGCCTTGCTGGCTGTTTTGCTGTCTAACCAGGAGATAATGTGTCTTGATAAAGCTTAAATTATTGCTTAAAAAAAAAAAAGGCTCTAAAGTGAGTTGTTATACCTTTGGATAAAGTACCTGCTGTCTAATGCAGTGGTATCATTCACCCCTGGCCCCACAGATTCACATCCTTTTCCAACGTTTTTTTACAAAACACTTCAGTCACAATTTTTTTTCTGAATCTGACAGCTGCATTACCGTATAATTTAGAATTTTTTAACCTGAGTAAATGTTAAAGGTAATGGTGTTGTCTGACAAACAACGTCAAAAGCTGCTGGTTTGCCCTGACAGGAGGGCTTGTACGTGCACGGGTACCAAATTCACTTTTCCTCATTTGGCTGAAGCTTGTAGCAGTGTTTTAGTGCGACTCAACTGGGAGATGACTCTTTCCTAGTGAGTTACCACGTGCTGATGTTTTCCTTCTCCAAATGCTGATGCTGTTGTGGGGTGTTTGTTTGGTCCAGGAAAACAGCCGCCTGGAAAGCGAGCTATTGGAGACAGGAGAAAAACTGGCTGAGTGTGAAAGTTTGGCAAGCAAACTGCAGAGGAACTTGGAAAACGTCCTGGCTGAGAAGGTAAATCCTCTTTTTTCCCCAGTATGCGTCCAGAATTAAATCAGTGTTCAGTTACTGCACTCAAGCTGCCAATTTAACTAATAGCTGGAGGTTTTCAGGGTCCCTATCCAAATATCCAAGGCACAAGTTGCCTTGTTGATGTGGACCACCTGATGCACTTCCAGTTAAGGAAATGAAAGATATCCAACCCTAGCTGTAGTTTTAAACCATTTAACATTAGGGAGCCTTGCAGTGAAGAAATCATCCTGCAGATTTGCAGGGATTTTTTTTTCCCCAGCTCATAGTTCTGGATAGACCCAATGTGCATGCGCTTTCTAAGGCAGATGATCCATGAGGTGCTTGGTGCTACCTGGCGTGTCTGCTAAACTCTGGTGAAAACAGAGCTGAGCAGCAGATCATGGTTGTACCATAGAATCATATAATAGAATCGTAGGATAGTTTGGGTTGAAGGGACTTTCAAAGCCCACCCAGTGCCCCCCCTGCCATGACAGGGACATCTCCACCAGCTCAGGTTGCTCAGAGCCCCGTCCAGCCTGGCCTGGGATGTCTCCAGGGATGGTTCGTCCACCACCTCTCTGCCCAACCTGGGCCAGGCTCTCACCACCCTCATCATAAAAAATTCCTTCCTCAGAATGCCTTCTCCAAAGGCATTTCTTTGCATGTATTCCCGTAGACAAAGGCTTATATACTGGGATTCTCACCCAGCATCTGTCTTCCAAACTACTTTAAATTCAGGACTATTTATCCAGCTGAGATGTGCATACGCTAAGCTAGAGAGCTGTAGTCTGAAATCAAAGGTATCATGAGAGCTATGGTGAGATGGCACTTAGTATTTTTTAGGGAGGTTGCTCATTGTCCCCTACCAGCAGAGAAGCAGGTTTTTGTGTTTAAAGTAAAAAACAACAGAGGGGAGAGGGCGCAGGCTGCAGGACGGATTGTGAATGGCATCCGGGCTGTGCTGCACAGGGCTGTTTGGTGGAAAAATAACTGGATCCTGTTGGTGCCGTTTCAGTTTGGTGACCTGGATCCCAGCAGCGCGGAGTTTTTCCTGCAGGAGGAGAGGCTGGCGCAGATGAGAAGCGAGTACGAGCGGCAGTGCAGAGTAAGTGGAGACCTGGCACCCATCTGCCTGTGTTCACCGAGAACGCCCGTTCTGCAAACTACACACGAGTCGGTTTTTGATTTATGAAACAAATTTGCAATTCAGAGTTGCGGGAAGTAAGAGCAGAAATAAGATATATCCAAGTTTTGGTGGTTTCCAAACCAGTAGTATATTCTTAAAATAAAACTGAAAATGTAAAAAGTTTGTCTTCTCCTGCCCAAATCTTGCATGGCTGAAATACTTATTTAAAGTGGGCCTGCAAGGTACCTGTTTACATATCTACTTTCTGATGACCACTATGGTTAGAGCATTCAGTTCGTCTGTTCTGTGTGATCCTTTTTGTTCAATAAAGAGCTACCTTGGCAAAAGGCTGTCTGATCCGAAACAACATGGTAGGTCTGTTAGGAAACGGCAGTTTAAAAGCAAAGATTGTCTAGCAATATTTGTTGAATTGATACTTCTTGATATGACATTGCTTGAATGTGCAATTGATTGGGGTTTTTTTGAGTGCTGGCAGATATGAATCGGTACTCGGGGTTCACTTTCCAAACCTTTCAAATCTGCAGAACTGTGTGTTTATACATTCAGGGATTCATTTTCCTCAATAAACGCTGTTCGTCGAGCTGAGCACATGGCATTTGGCACAAACACTCGGGATATTCCGCTGGCAAGTGGGCAGAAGTACCAGATGGTAAATGCAGTAATGAGGGTATCTCTTTGCTAATTTGATCTTTTGCTTCTGATTTGATTTTTCAAGTAGATAAGTGCTTGAGGAGGTATTTCTTGGCTGTTTGAAAATGTTCCTAAGCTGCTGTTTAAAAAAAGGTCATAGGAAGAAGGAATCAAGTGAAAGGTCCTGGAGCACAATATGCTTTAGAGGCAGAATATATCCAAACTGTCAGTCTGAAGAAGGTTTTGCTCTTTTAGTAAGAAATGCATCTCTTGGAACCGGGGCAAGGGCGGTGTTTTGCTGGAAGGGGGATGGCTGACTGTGGCATGATGGCAGGATTATTAACAAGTCTTTCCCTACTGTAATTCCCTCTCAAACATCTCATCATGGGAGATGCTCGGCTGCCTTGGTTACTTTCACTCAAGCTTCTTTTCCCCCTCTCAGGAGCTGCAGGACCAGATAGACGAGCTGCACTCGGAGCTGGAGGAGTCCCGTGCCCAAGGCAAAGCGCTCAGACCTTCGCTGAAAAGTTCACTGTCGGAAGAGTTCGACATCGATTTCAAAATTCATGGCAATAGCGGTATTGAACCTGACCAAGGTAAAGCACATCTCCTATATCACCAACTGTAGTTATTTATTGTAACATCTTAGAGGCAATTACACAAAAAGTTTCCCAAACCTTTACAATTAGACTCAAACACCACCTCTGTTTTGCTGTTTAATGTTAAGTGGAATGCAACTGATGTGTTATATTCAAAGCTGAAGTTAACGTTTGCAGTTTCTTGTCTGTGTGTGTGATGGGAATTTGAGAGCTGCAAGTAGCTGCCTAAACAAATATAAATTGATGAAATAATTCTGTTGAGAACGTGTCTCCTTGGGCTTCAAGAATATGTATATAATTACTGTTTTTAAAGGACTTGGTTCAGAAGACTGCAACCCATTAAATATGAGCATTGAGGCAGAAATGGCTATTGAACAAATGAAGGAGCAACATGACAGGGATCTACATGACCTCAAACAGGAGCTTGAAGACACAGTAAGCTGTTTTAACTTCACAATTTTTCCAGCCTCTTCATACAAGCGGAATGGTCCTAAATGATTTTTAATTATAGCATTTCTGTGAATGTGAGGCTTTACCTACTCTGCTCTTTCTGCACATCGCTGAGCGATGGAGAAAATCATAGAATCGTAGGATAGTTTGTGTTGAAGGGACCTTCAAAGCTCATCCATGAGCAGGGACATCTTCACCATCTTCACCAGCTCGGGTTGCTCAGAGCCCCGTCCAGCCTGGCCTGGGATGTCTCCAGGGATGGTTCATCCACCACCTCTCTGGGAACCTGGGCCAGGCTCTCACCACCCTCAGGACAACAATTTCTTCCTCATGTCCGGCCTGAATCTCCCTCCTTTAGTTTAAAACCATCAGCCCTTATCATACCAGGCCCTGCTAAAATGCTGCAGTAGATGCCCCCAGCTCAGGAGAGAGCAGTGAGCATTTCCGAGGCTGTATTGTGTTTTCTGTCTGGAAAGCTGCTGCATCCAAATTATCCACTTCATTCCTGCTGGCGTGGGATCATTGTGGGTTAGAAAAGCTGCCGGCAGGAGCCTGCGGTGCTAAATGCTGTGCTTGTGCAGTCCGGTGGTGGCGAGCTGCGACCTGTGCTGTGGGATTATGGAAGCTCTGCTGTTATCCTAGCTGTGCTACTGAAAATTGGTGGTCAGCTCCCCATTTGGCCCAAGTGGCCAAAAAGGCCAACAGCATCCTGGCTTTTGCCAGCACTGGTGTGGCCAGCAGGCCCAGGGCAGTGACCGAACCTGTGCTGGGCACTGCGGAGGCCAAACCTTGAATCCTGGGGTCAGTGTTGGGCCCCTCACACCAAGAAAGGCCTTGAGGTGCTGGAGCGAGTTGAGAGAAGGGAACAGAGCTGGGGAAGGGGCTGGAGCACAAGTGTGATGGGAGCGGCTGAGGGAGCTGGGGGTTCAGCTGGAGAACAGGAGCTGAGGGGAGACCTTCTGATCTCTGAACTGCCTGAAAGGAGCTTGGAGCCAGGGGGGTCGGGCTCTGCTCCCCAGGAACAAGCGCCAGGAGCAGAGGAAACGGCCTCAAGTTGCACCAGGGGAGGTTGAGGTTGGATGTGGGAACAATTTCTTCCCCAAAGGGCTGTGGGGCATTGGAACAGGCTGCCCAGGGCAGTGCTGGAGTCACCATCCCTGGAGGGTTGGACAGACAGATGAGGTTCTCAGGACATGGGGCAGTTTCAGGGGTGGGTTAACGGTTGGACATGATGATTTTGGGGGTCTTTTCCAACCAAAATTATTCCGTGATTTTCTGAGTGTCCATCTGCAGATTAATCTTTCCACACATGCAGAAATCTCTTTGGCTCTATGTGGAGAAAGTTTGGGTCGAGATGGGTTTAGGAGGCTGGGGCAGCTCCCCTGCAGTGCCTGCCTATGGTGATAGGGTGAGCTGGCACAGCTCTGGGGACAGCACACCACCTGCCACCAGCCTGTGCTGCCATCCTGTCCTGGTCACGCTGTTTCCAAGCAAGAAAGACCTGCCTTGCTCTGTAGTTGAGCTGCACTGGTGGGGACGTGTCCAAGTTTGTTCTGCAGGAGTCATTCAGGTCCTGAAGATGGGGGTCCCGTCAAGCTTCCAGTGCCCACCTCCAGATGAGAGATGTTTATATGATTCTAGTTGTTATAGAACTATAATCTATTCGTTTCACGTATGGCATAACACATGTGCACTGGAACTGCGTTGTGATGAAGATGGGGTGGGAGTGGGAAAAGGGAACTGATAAAATATTACCCTAAAATCATTATTACCCTGAAATAATTCGTTTTCCTTGAGGGTTTGTCTCATGTCACTTGTAAAAGTAAAATAAGTAAAAATAACCTAAAAAACCCACCACACAAAACGACAAATACACACACAAGAGCAATAAAGAAACAAAACCAACCAACCAAAAAACCTTTTCGAAGGGAAAGGCCTCATCTGCCTTTTAATTTGGGGAAGGTTTTGAAGAAGTAATCAGGGAAATAATCAATGAAAGAAATAGTTCGCTTGCAATTTGCAAAATTAACTTAGGGCTTGAAAATTGCTGGTTGCTTCTCTCTTTTCTTTTTTTATCCCCCGCCTCCTACAAATTTGCTTAAAGGAAAAGCCTGAATTTCACTGGCTGCTACATAACAGTCTTCTTTATCCCAGTAAGAAATGAAGCTGAGCACTACAGCATTCTTAGCAGGTGAAGTCAATGTAAGATGCGAATGTGTAAATCAAAATATTCTGTAGAATATATGGAAATACGTAATGCAGAAAGGTTGAGAAAACATCTGTGTAGAACATTCTGTAGAAAATGGACCATCCGGTCTGTTTTTTCCTTTTTGTAGGTGAGCCATTACGAAAAGCAGCTAGATGAGACAAAAACCCACTGTGAAAAGGAGCAAGAGGATATGAGGCAGAAGTACACTGAAGAGATGCACGTCATGGAAAAGCAAATAGCTGCCCTTAAAAATCAAATTGCAGAGCTGCAAGGAGAGGCAGCACAGCTCAGAGAACAGCAAGAAAAGCTTGACTGTGAACATAACGATGAGAAAAACAAATTAAAAAAGAGTTTCGCTGAGGAAAAAGCCAATTTGCAAGAACTACTGAGGCAGGAGCATGAAGAAGACGTTAGAGCCAGGCTGGAGGAGGCGAACGACAAGTTCAGTCGAGAACGGGAAGAACTGATTCAAAAAGGTGTCTGGGTGGAAGAAAAGATGAGGGTTTTGGTGCAGACGCTGCAGGAAGAGAAGGGAGAGCTGGAACGTGGCTTCCACGAGCAGCTGGAGAGGATGGCAGAGGTCCATGCCCTGGAGAAGGAGAAGCTCCAACAGGAGCTGCTGAGGAAGCACCAGCAGGACCTGGAGGAGGAAAGGTGAGTGTCACCTCCGTGGCCTGGCGTGGTGTCACCTCCGTGGCCTGGCGTGGTGTCACCTCCGTGGCCTGGCGTGGTGTCACCTCCGTGGCCTGGCGTGGTGTGTGACCAAGGTGTAGTGCAGAAATCAGTCCCGATGTTTAACTCGCCTGTACTAATTGTCCAGCGCCGTCACCTGTTTTATTCCAGAGCACTGGGCTGCTATCCAGGGGCTTTTTCTCTGACCTTTCTCGGATATTTATATTGATTTTTAGCTCACCCAGAGGCAACAATAGTGTTAAAGTATAACCAGACGTGATTAATTTGAGCTCTGTTCAGGATCCCTGGGCTTTACAAATCCTTGCTGTGTACTTTTAAAGCATTTGGGTTTTCAGAGTTGTTCTTTTTTGAAAAAATCAAGGGGTGGCTGGTAAATGCTTTTAGCCAGGACCGAGTGTCAAAAGAAACTGAAATTGCCCCTGTGACAGGGAGAGATGGGAGTAAGAATGATCTGCCCCCACAAATCTGATTATATTCATAGAAGGGCATATCTTGTACATGAAACCTTTTCTGAGGACACTTTGTGAGTTATACTTGTCCAGTGCAATTAGACTTGTGGTTTTGGGATTTCAACAAATTGCCCTAAATGTAACTTTGGCTCTCAGAAACATCCATGAAATCATGCTTCATCTAAAACTCAGTGAAAAAGTGATTTTTCAGTTTATTTTATTCAGCCTGAAAAGGCATTTCAATCTCTTTCTGAGTTAGCCCAGCGTTTGGTAATATATTATGTTAACCGTGTTTAGGAAAAAAATGGAAAGTGACTATAACAGAAGAGCATCTCATGCAGAAACTCAGTTTTCTGTCGACACACAAACGCTTGTGAATCAATATGAAGAAAGGATCCAAAACCTGGAAGGACGGCACCAGCGAGAGCTGCGTGAACTTGCCGAACAGCAGAGAGAGGAGAAGTCGCAGTGGGAGTTTGAAAAGGATGAAGTTGCTCAGGAGGTTGCTGAAGCCCACGAGCGACTGAAGGCAAGTCTGGCAAATGAAAGAGCCGTTTCATCTGCCCTGACCCAGGAGAAAGATCTGCTGGAGAAGAACTTCAAGGAAGAAGTGAACAAGCTCGTGTGCGACAGAGAGCAGCTTCAGAAGGAGCTGCAAGACCTGAGGAACGCTGCTGAGGAGCAAGAGAAAAAGCTGAACGATAAAATAACGCAGCTCCAAAACGACCACGAAAAAGAGCTAAAGAACAAAGACGAGCGTATATCCGTGGTGGAGGAAAATGGGAAGCTGGTTAGGCAAAAGCTGGAGAGGCTTGACAGCGAATACAAGCAAGAGAAAGAGGACCTCAATTCCAAACTTCTTGCTTTGGAGAGTTTAAACCAAGACATTTGTGTAAGAGCAGAAACTGAAAAGGCTGAGATGAGTCTGGAAATCTCAGACCTTCAAGGGAAAATACAGAAATTGCAGTGGGAGACCCGTAGCTTTTCCACACTACAGAATCATTATAGGCTCCTGGAAAATGAGTATGCAAAAGCAAAGAGCAAAATTGCTTCTCTCCCTGGTGTGGCGCCTCCAGGAGAAGACGCGGATGTCTTCTTAAATCTGCAGAAAGTGCACGAGCAAGCGGTGAAGGAAAACGTCCGGATGGCGGCCGAGATCCTCAGGCTGCAGCACAGGCTGCGGGTGGTGGAGCGGAGGCCCGTGCGACCCCCCAGCTCCAGCTCAGAACCATCTCAGCTGCCAGAGGACGCAGATCCCAGTTTTGAAGGGTTGCCCAGCGATTGTAAAGATGCAGAGGAAGGAACAGATTCAAATGTGCTCCTCCTTTTGGAGGCTGATGCCACAGACCTGGAAGAAATGAGTGAGATTGATTCAGATTTGGAGAAACCATTAGTTCAAGCCCAAGCAGGTGGCCGTGCCCTCGAGGTGCAGATGCAAGGAAGGAAAGCGATGCTGGGAGCTGATGGCAATCAGGATCACGACGAAAAGCAAGAGCTGATTTCCTGGGTGCCTCTGCTGCAAGAAAAGAAAGATCTCGAGAAAACCCTTGAGCGAGCACCCAGAGCAAAAACGCTACACAGGGATGTGAAACAGCAGAAGGGTCACCTGCTAAATCACAGAATAGCTCCCAAAAATACAGGGTTGGTTTCTGATGCTTTGAAGCTGCAGGTTGAGCTTGAGAGGGCTGAAGAACTGAGTGAAGCCTCGGTCCAGCTCGATCGCACTCCTGGGTCGGCAAATGGTGACCTGAAAAGCGTAATAGCTCAGCTTTGGAAAAGGGTGAAAGAGTTAGAAGGCAGATCAGCGGCACAGGCTAAACTTCTGTCGCTACAGGAAGAAATTCAGGAAGAAAATGAGGATCTGAAATCTCAAATGCTAGAGTTAGTTGAAAAAAACAGAGTGCTAGAAGACAACCTGCGCAAGCTGAGCAGCCTTCATTGCCAACTAGAAGAAAGTAAACCGGGAAGTATTAAGCTCAGAGAGAAAAACACAGAGGTCCTCCAAGAAGTTAAGGAACTAGAAGATGTCCAAGAACAAGACAGCCAAGGAAACATCACTGCACACAACGACAAGTTAAGGCTGCGATGCCAGCCGGGGAAGCTGGAAGAACGTGGAGCCATGTTTACAGGTCAGCAAGACAAGCGCGCCCAAAGCCACGGCGCGGTGACAGAAACGTCCTCGGACAAGAAGGACCTGCCGGAGCCCAGCAGAAAGCTGAAGGAGAAAACAGCTGCTGGGGTCAACTCCAACGAGGAGAGGAACGCCGTGCCGTACGGCTTGCAAAGCACGTGTGCTGAGCTGCAGCACAAAGTTGATCTTTTGAGGTAACGTACACTTAAAAAAACAACCCCCGAAACTTTGTGGGAAACGTGCCGGCCCCACGGTAATCAAATCTAAAAAACTAACCTAGCGTCCCACTCATCGCTTCGTAGCCGCCCGCCTGCTGCACGGTTGCTGCATTAACCGCGGTAGTTTAACTCTGGTTAGAAACCGGTGCCTTGGACTCTAACGACTAGTGAACAGGCTGATTAATCGTGGATAACGACGGTTGAAATAAACGTGTGTGACTTACTCCTCTCTGAGCGTGACCTAACACTGTATGGCAAACCAGGAGCAACCTGTGGATGTTGTCGCCTTCGCAGTGTGTAGCTGGTGGTACATCAGAAACCCCTGTGTTTTTATGTCCAAAATGCTACGGTAACACTTCCAGAATGCTTTTAGCTTTTACTAATATCACCTCTTCACTTGGTCTGTTCCCTTCTAATACTGAATGTTACTTGGAATGCTAAAAGTGCTTGTATTTTTCCCAATATTTAAGTTAATACTAGAGAATTACAGTAACTTTTTGCCCAGCAGGAGCACTTAGGAATCCATCGGGCGTGTGATATGGTAAATACCATTATAGCACAGAGAACATAGCAGGTTACCTACTTGGTTTTAACCGCAAGGATTTTTTTGGAGGCCATAAAGTGCCTACAAGTGGCTTAATTATTGTTCAGCACCAGCTTCCTGCAGGAAATTGTGTTTTCTTTTCTCAGGTATTGCACCATGGCTAAGTTATTTTTTTCCAGTTGCCTCAGGGCAGAAAAAGCACTTTTCAACACTGCTCTTCCCAGCATACTGGATTCTAGAAACAGCTGGGGCGACAGCTCGCTCTTCTAGGAGTCTGCATATCGTGGTGTTAAGCTGTTTAAAGTTATGTTATTTGTAACTTAAGGACTGGAAGACATAGTACAATATTTGTGTGAAACCTTTACTAGGTATCTTTAGATTTTAACTGACTTTAGCTGTACAAAAACATGCACAAAAAGCCTCTTTTTCAAGGATTTGGGAAGCACTCTTACTAAATAACATATAAAATCTGTATACAGTTCATACATAAAATAAGTCAGCTGTAGCTTTGTTTTGAAATATTGCAAGTAGTTTAGGCTTTTAGGCATTTTTCTCTCTGTGGGCCCACGCGATCTATAGGAAGTTTACACTTGTCTCTGTGCCACAGGTGTGAAGCTGAGAAGCTCAGAGAAGAAAATGCTGTTCTGAAAAACGAGGTGACTTTATTAAATGAGGAAGGCAATGCTTCCAGCCTGAAACTGAGGGAGCTGAATGGATGCCGAGAAGAAATGCGGTAAGAATCCAGTGGGGCCTGCACCACGTCTGCGCCTTCAGGCTCTCCCTGCGGTGCAGGCGCGATGGTCGCATCCCTTTTCTTAAGGCCTCTTCATGTGTTAGGTATCCTACAAAACTTGAAATGGGGTTGTTCCACGGTGCCTTTGGAAATCCAGAGAGCTGACAGTTTGTTGTCCTTTTCCCCTGCCTTAGGTTGTCCTGCGCATTTCTAGAGCCAAAGCAGGGGCTTAACTGTAGGAGTTGAGGTGACCCAGTGACACGTGCAAACCAGGAGCTACTTACGAGCTGACCTGATGTGACTATTCTGGTTTCGGCCACGGCAGAGCTTGTTGGGCTGGGGTAGCCTTAAAAAAGAGATACAGTGTGAGAGCATTCCAGTGATTTGGTCTTTCATACATCAATAACCCTCCGTGAGCCCGGGACTGTTCTTCCATTCTAGAAAAGAACTATGTGGGGAGCCTTGAGGAACTGAGCACTTGCCAAGCTTATGCAAAACGGTGATGCCGAGCAATAAATAAATATCCACAATTACCATTTCTGTAAATGTCAAAAAACAGCCCGTTCTTGTAGTTGTGTATATTAAGGAGTGACCCTGATGTTAATGAGCTGTCATTTTTTTCCTTAGGCAAAAGATAGAGGCTGTGAGAAAGGAGAAAGTGGCTGTACAGAAGATGGTTGACAACCTGAAAAAGCAGGTATACGGACTGAACCCATCACCACTTCTGCAGAAATCATCACTGTATAAAAGCTGTTCCTTAGATGGTCACAAAGGCAACAGAAAATGACCATTATATACATTTAACTTCCTGATAAATGTTCTCATTAACTCTTTGGGATTGATATGAGCCTTGTTTGACCTGAACAGAAGACAACTGCAACGCTGCTGTAGCTATCTCGCTTACAGACTTGAGAGCACTTTGGGAAAGTTTATTTAATAGAAATGTAAAGTTGAAAATCTTTATTTTGTAGTCTCCGTGGGTAATGCTCATGTGAAACACAGGTTATGTGATTCAGCCTCTACTTATTTCCCAGCGAGCTGGCTCCAGGAATCCTGCCAGCCCTGACCATTTGCTCATATCCATGAGACTGCAACTTTTATTTTAAGGGTGGTTTTTTATGCTAAATTGCAAAGTAAAAGGTTTAAGTAGCTCTTACATCCTTGTCCCTCTTGTTATTGCTTTGTAAAATTCTGCTTGCTCAGAATAATCCACTAGCTCGCCAGCACAACCCTCAAAATGGGAAGGAGGAACAGGGTGGTTTGCCAGATGACTTGTACCATAACTGCTGTAATTAAGGCCAATTATGAGAAATTAACAATTTGTAAGGCTGACCATGCATGCAGCAGGCCATCAGGCAGATTCCTACTCCTAAATATGCTTCTACTTGATTTGGCATAAAATTAGAGCCTGGAGCAAGTTAAACAGCTACAGGGAAATAAAATGAGGTGCTACAGAGAAGAGAGTCCAGTTAACAGCTGTGCCCCACTGCTCAGAGTCACCCTTGGACTGGAGTGACACCTGGCAGTTCTTTGAATCATCTTAAGAAAGGAAATGTTTTAAAAAAATCTCATCTCTGGTGTAAATGCAGTCATTACTGACACTACTGTCCCAATCCAGGTAGCAGATCTGAAGACCAGGAACCAGCAGCTGGACTCTGAAAATACAGAACTTAGCCAGAGGAACTCCAAAAACCAAGCAGATGTGCAGGATCTGAATCAACAGCTGGCGAGGGTGCTCAAGCAGAAGGAAAAGGAAGCGGGAAAGTGTACACTGGAAGAATGGGAAAAAGAGAGACTGGTACTCAAAGAGGAACTGGAAAACTCCAAAGTGAAGGTAGGAGATTACACTGTCCCTAAGGGGATGAGACAACTGAACTTTTAGGAGATGCTGTGGAATGAGCGTCCCTTTCTTGAGCTGTGTGGGGTCTTTCAAAGCTGAACTTCCCTAAGTGCGAGGTGCAAGCGCACCTGTGTGCAGCAGTGGAAGGAAAGCATGGCAACAGCCAAAAGCAGTGAGGTAGAAGTGTGCGGGTTTCTCCTGAAAATGGAGCTTAGTGATGCTCAATATTTACCTGCATTTTCCAGCCTGCCTGTTCTGTTCAGTCCAGTGCCACGGGCTGCAGCATCCTCTGGTTAACCTTTGTCACTCTGCGTGTCTCCTAAGTTGAAGCCTTGTACTTTTTGCAGTTATCGAATATGGTGTCTTCCTTGGAGATGGAGCTGTCAAAAATGAAGGTTCAGGCTCATATATTGGAGCAGGAGAACCACGTGCTCAAGCAGGAACTCGAGAAGACAAAGCAGGTATGATGTTCTATTTGAGTGCCATCAGATACTGCTGGCGGGTTCTTAATGTGCCCTGCTCTCTTGCCCAAGTTGGAAATAGCCGATTTATTTAAAGAAAGGTCATAACAGTAGGAGAATATAAAACCTCTTGAAACAGTCTCTGGGTACAATGCGGAATTGTTCAGATAAGGTTTGTTTCCCTTGGCCTTTGCCAAAAGGTCTTCCAGAGTAGTGGGTCTTACAAAGCCAGGCTTTGACAATGCAGACGAAGATTTAAAGCTCTAATTAAGGAATGGACACAGCTTTTCTAGTTTGTGTGGACAGTATAGGCAGGGGAATGTTTTACCGTGTACCTGGTGATACCCATATATCTCTGTTTAAGGACCGGTCTCTTCCAGCATTTCCTCTTGGAGATAATTCCTATTGCTAAACCCATCTGGAGACTGCGATGTCTCACAGCTTCTGAGGATCATTTCCTGGAGTGTTTGGTTATCACCTGTGTAAGCGTGGTTCAATCCGCTGTAAATATATGCTAATAAACATAGATAATGAAGGCTACAAATGAGTTAGCTCTCCTGATTAGGGCTCCACAAAGTAATTTTCTTTACAGCGTCAAGCACTCATTTGATGCACCCAATGCTGAGGATTGATAATAGTCTTAAAAAGCAAAAGCAGATGAGGCCTATTCAGTGAAGAGTGGATTGTGGCTTGAGTGTAATTAAAGACAGAAGATTGAGCGAGCAAAGACAGAGCGGCACAGGAGGAGGCAGAGTGTTAAGCTGAAGTGCTGTGTCAAATAGGAAAAGGATCAGAAGTCAGCAGTACGGTATTTTTTTTGCAAGCAAAATTTGGAAACAGCACAGAAATGCAACTGGGAGGGGTTTGTTTTCCACAGCTGCCCAGATGTCCTGACCTCTCTGACCTTCAAAATGAAGTTTCGAGCTTAATTACTAAAAATGAAAAGCTGCAGAAAGAAAAAGAAGCCCTGAGTGAGGAATTAAACAGATGTATTGATAAGGTAAGAAAGAACTGCAAATCCACATCACTGTAATGGGCTGTTAAAATTCTTATATCAATATCTGTATCACTCTAACTTGTAAAAATACTTCGGGGGTTTTTTTCTTACCTTCAAGCCAGATAAAGGCTTAGTTGCCTCTGTCTTTTTTTTCTTCTCCTCACTGGTTTTAAAGAGAGAGCTTAAATTCAGAAGGACAGCTTTACTGTACTTTCGGTTACATAGAAAATTCCAAACATTGCAAGGAACAGAGGCCTGGATGTAAATATTGCAGTGGGACAAGGAAGACAGTGTTATTGTGCTTTTATTGCAACTCTAACAAATTCTGATGCTGAACTTGAGCAGTGTAACTGATAGGCGCATTATAAATAATGATCTCATTGTGTGGAGATTTGGGCTGAGGGGTTTTTTTGCTCTCCTGCAATTTTCTCTGCGTAGCTGTAACTCCCTCTAGCTTAACACTCAGAGTCAAACTGAGTTAAAGAAAATCCGGAATGAGTCGGGCTTACCGATGTAATCTTATTTCAGGTAGCTCAAGTAAGCTGCTTAGAGAACGCAATCGGCAGCTTGAAGCAGGAACAGAAGTCCTGGGAACAGCAGAGTCAGACCCTGAAAACACAGCTCGCCGTTTCACAAGAAAAGGTATAACAGTGGTTTTTATTATAGCCTGCGATCAAAAGCACTTTTAAAATCTTTCCGTGCTTTTTTTCATAAAAAACAGCCCTCTCCTAATGTGTGTGAAGATGTCACGCAGCTAAGAATGGCCGCTTTGATGGGCTTTCCAAGTGACATTCTTAAAGGACAAGAGGAAACTTGTTATATGCAATGAGGGACTTTTTTCCCCTGAGAATAAGCTATGTTGTTGTGCATCTGCAAGTGCCTTTTGCCAATTCATTCTGCCCGGTTATTCCTAAAATATTGCAGGGGCTCTGCTCCCTGCTATTCCGTCCATGGCTCATCTCTCACCAGGCTGGGGAAAAAATGGCTTTTTGCTGGGCTGGTTACACTTGAGGTTTCTTGTTGGCCCTGGGTGGCCAGGAAGAATAAATAATTCAAGAGAAATCTTCTCTTCCCAGCATGTCACAATAAATATTCAGGGGTGGAAGATGTCTCTCTGAATGCAGTATTGTTGCTGTATTCAGAGTTGATGGCTCCTAATTTGGAACAGAAAGTCAGAAAAACATGTAGTATTTTTAAAGGGAGCTGTCAAAGCCCCTTTGTCAAGTTAAAACTTCTTCACTCCTTCGATCCAAGAACCTAAATATGTGTGATTTGTGGTGCATACACATCCTAGCAAACCGAAGTCAGAAGAAATCTTGGTCCAGCGAAGGCCGAGCTGTGTGTTCCTGCTCTTTTACAGGTTCAGAGTCTTGACGAAACGCTGCAAAATACCAACCTTCAAATGTCCCGGCTCAAATCGGACTTACGGGTGAGCCAACAGGAGAAGGAAACTCTGAAACAAGAAGTGATGTCTTTGCACAAGCAATTGCAGAATGCCAATGAAAAGGTAACGGGCTTCAGGTGCCTCGGAGTCAGTCAGATTTGCATGCCGGGATTTACGGACAAGTGATATAAAGCTAATTTAAAATTTTAAAAAAGCATAAAGGATGTGGATACAAAAAAACTCCTATTTGAATGTTTTCTGTATTTGGTAGTTTTCCATTTAAAAATAGTTGACTATAATTAGTCTCGTCAGATTGTATATAGCGTGCAGATTTTAAAGTTATTTTTTAAAAAACTTATGTGAAGCTTTGAGTGTAAGGACAGGCAGTGATCAGTCCAGCTCCTGAGTGTCCCTTCTTCCCTCAAAGAAATCATTTGCAAAAAAAAATTTTAAAAATCTGGGGGCAATGTATGAATTTACACCTATCAGAGCTACATGCTTGTTAACAATCCAACTAGTAATTGCCGGGGGGGGCTAATTTTCAGTCAATCTTGGTTTTGAAAGGTTATGGTATTATGTCAGCCTCTTAACTGATGAGGAATTGTCACTGAAGGAGGTTGTAGACAGCAGTCTTGGGATTGGTATTATGAATTCAGTCACTAATTTGGCTTGTTTGCCATGTAATTAAGGAATATTTAATGTCCACATGGAAAAGAGGCTGATTCAGAATGGTACAACAGGAACTAAATTACAGCTATTACTGAATAATATATAATAGCGAGTTCCATTATTTGCTTGATGAGGCTGTGAAATGGAGCACGAATCGCTTTTTTGTGGCGTTGAACTCCGTGCACTCGCATCACCCGCTCTGGCGCGCAGCTATTAGCCGGGATTTTAGCAAAAGGAAGCGTTTGGGTTGGCACCGTGATTAGCACGTTGGGTTTCTCGGCGGAAAACGTAGGGTGGGAGGAGGACGGGAATCCTGCAGCTTTAGAGTTACAGAAAGCCAATTAAACCCCACCTGAATAGAGAAAACGTCTGCTGCTTTGTTGAAGGCCTAACCCTGCAATTCTGTCTGTCTTAAGAATCGGGTTCTAGAAGGGGCTGTGCCTTCCTCAGGGCTGCGGGACCACCAGGGGCAGCTGCACGGGGAGCAGCTGATGGAGCAGGAGCAGCAGCTGCTGCGGCAGGAGAACGAGAGGCTGCAGGGAGAAGTCCAGAGCGCTAAGACGGACCTAACGCACTCCCGGGAGAAGGTAACCCGAGCAAGCTGTGGTAGATCAGAGGTGGACCCTGTGCGCTAGGCAAGGCTTAACAATTCGTGTCGGAACAGGCTGCCCGGGGCAGTGCTGGAGTCACCATCCCTGGAGGGGTTTAAAAGGCATTTAGACAAAGTTCTTAGGGACATGCTAGAGTTAGGTTATGGTTGGACTCGATGATCCTGAGGGTCTCTTCCAACCGAAACTATTATATGATTGATTGGCAGCAGGTAATGCAGGAGAGGAAAGTTGCTCATTAGTGTGCAGAAAGAATGCACAATGGAATAGTTTTTGTAGAATCATAGAATCATTTTGGTTAGAAAAGACCCTCAAGATGATCCAGTCCACCCCTGGCACTGCCCCATGTCCTGAGAACCTCATCTGTCTGTCCAACCCTCCAGGGATGGTGACTCCAGCACTGCCCTGGGCAGCCTGTTCCAATGCCCCACAGCCCTTTGGGGAAGAAATTGTTCCCAGATCCAGCCTCAGCCTCCCCTGGCACAACTTGAGTTCATAATGGGCTGATTGAGAGATAGGGACTGATGTCTTATCCATGCCAGATAGCATTAAATATGCCCTTTGTTTTCCTTTATATCTGCACTGAGTATGCAGACACGCTTACGACGTTTCAAACAGCTCCTTTTTAAAAGAAAATCCTGATAATCCTTGTCTAAGATTCTGGTCCGACTTTCAGTTAACACCCTTCAGATTTTTTTGCTTTCATGAAAAGTTCTTAATATTCCAAGCATTTTTCAAATTCAGTTTCTTGGCTCACAGCATTAGGCAGATTATGAGAAGGAAGGGAAAGACCTTTTGTTCCTCAAAGCCTAAATGTAAAAAAATATACCAGAATCTGTTATGACTCGGAAATCAATTGGTACTCGGTATTTTAGATGAAGCAGATATAATTTGATTTTTGAATGGTCTGGAACGTCTTTCCACATTTGTTTGTCTCTGGTCTCTTTAGATCCGACAGCTGGAATCTACAATCCTTTCCCTAAAGCACCAAAAGCATCAAAGCCAGTCAGGTATCGTCAAAGCCATAGAGCAAGAGAAATTAAGCTTGAAGAGAGAGTGTGAACAGCTTCAGAAGGAGTTGTCATCTGCAAACAGAAAGGTGAGTTTTAGGTGGTAAACATGTGACTCAGTGCAAGTCTTTCCATCTCTAAGAGCTAACGTGGTAAGCTGTAATTTTCTTTTTTTACTCTCAACTTTGTGTTCTTGGGCTCACAAATCCCTGTCCCAAGGAGCTGATTGTATTCTGTGCTTCTGCAGAGCATGCATTGCCACTTTTAGATTAAAAATCAGTTGCTCTGTCTATTCTTTGAAAATTGTGTCAGAGATGCTGTATAACATTCTTAGATATCACTTTCAGCAAAACATTTCACTTGTCCAAATAGCTGTGTCTTTTAATCTTGAATTGTGTTCATGTGCACCGATTTGTGACTTGCATATTTAAAAAAGGCAAAATAAGAAATGACCATCTAAAGTAACTTCTTGTCTTTAACAGATCAGTCAGATGAATTCTCTTGAACGTGAACTGGAAACCAGCTCAGAAAATGAAGGGCTAAGAAAAAAGCAAGTGAAACTGGATGATCAGTTAATGGAGGTACTTTTCAGTCAGTGTTGACTGTACTGAATAGTGTGTGGCTTCATCACTATCTCATTGAATCTATGAATTTATTTCAAAAAACATTGTAGATGTGTAGGAACAGAGGAAACTAATCAAAGCCAGAAGAATTAATCTCCTCTAATTCCTAATCTCATCTTTCGTGATCAAGATGTTAGTGTGACAAACACGTTTCTCCTGTTGTGATTTCTTGTAAGTCACATAAGGCTTCAGTTATAAAATCAAAGAGCAAAGAAGTTTTATTTCTGTGCTTGAGGCAAGGCTAACACTTCCATTTTCCTTCCTGAAACATGTAACCTCAAGTTTCTTAACTAATATTTGTATAATGTTGCTCTTAACGTAGAAATCTCTTCCTATTTACTGTGGGAATAATCTGCTGAATTTAAACCTTGCTATTTAATCTAGAGCGCGATAGATTAACAATTTGCATTATTTGCTGTTAATCGAAAGGCATATGTGAGTGAAAACTGAGATTCTTCCCAAGCCTGCTGTAAACGTGGATGTTTGTTCAGCACTGCTGGAGGTGGATCATGCCGGATCTTATGAAAATCGCATTATTTAGTGTCCTCCTTTTACAGGAACGGGCAAGTTAAATTAGTTTATGCCTTAAGGTCAGGCAAGACCTGCGAGTTGTCTCTCAGCAGTCTTACCTAAGCTTGATGTCCTGAATTTGAGTTTAAAACAGAATATAAAAAACCCACCACAATTTTGACTTGTTGAATAAATCAAAGCATCTTCTAGATGAGACTTTCCCAACACTGTTTATTGATAGACTTCATGTTTCTCACAAGTAAGCAAATGGGAAATGTTGTGCTCAATATGCTAAGTAACTAGCTGTAAAATTGTAAAAACTTGATTAGAGAAGATGAGATTTTGACAAGTTACTGAAAAGACTTGTTTCTATGCCCTGCGCTTTTGTTTGTATATTCTTAATTAAGCTTTGGGAAAATTCCAAACACTCTTAAACCCTTTCGTATATACGCCAAGCATGGAATTGCGTTTTCTCCTAAAGCTCACGTTTCAAACGCACAGGACTTTTGTTACTCCTGATAAGACTTTCTCAGCAGGTGTGTATAACATTCACTTAGCACATTATGACTTCTAACTTTCTCTTTTGTGCCTGTTCTCCTTTTGTTCGTGGCTAACCTGTCTAGAACTCAGTGGTTGGAACTAGCAGAGAAGGGTGCAGTTCTCTTTCTGAAATAGTGTGCGAAGGTAGAGCAATCATTTTCAATGTACTACCCTAGCATGGAGAAAACATTTATTTTACGGATTTTTTTTTTTTTAATTATTATTCCATGCATCTTTTAAGTAAAGAAGCCACTATTCATTTTAATGTAAAATTTTTACTTGCACAGCTGCACGACCTTCTTTGCGATCAGTATTTTGTGCAATTTGATTCTGCAGGCCAAGTCGCCTACTTCTAAGGCATTGCCATGAAAATGGAAAAAAACAATCAATTGCATTCAAAAGAATAAAACTGAACGTAAGAAAATGAAAAGTGGCTCAACCCCTTCCTTCTAACCCATTGACTGTGAGGCTTGAAGGTGTTTTCATGTTTATCTCTGATATCTGCATGCTTTTTCACCAGACTGTCAAATGTTTCCTTAATATTAACTGATATGTGATCACACTGTGTCATCCCTAATAGTTTAGCAAGCTCCTTATTGTTCCACTTTCTGCCACAAATGAATATGACAAGGCTATATTGTTTTCATTAGCCATGCAATTGGTATTTATTTTTAAGATGCCACTAATATTAACTGTTTCTTCAGCTCTTCTATTAGATATGTGTGTGCCTACAGGCAACACTAAACAAATTTAACCAAAAGCTCAATGTTTTTACAGTTTATATTGTCAATAAAATAATAGCTCCTTTACAGACAAGCTGATTGAAGAGAACGTCTGGATAGCTTAAAAAATACACATAGTTTTACTTTAAAATACATACAAGCTTGTTTGTTTTTTACCTGGGCCAGTAGAGATGTACAGATGCTAAGATGGCCAGAAGAGCTGCTTATAGATGATTATATTACAAGAGATTATAAGAGATGCTTACAGATGAACTCAATAACCGAAATATAATTATGAATTGAGGCCTTAATTCTACCACTTCTAAATGGGAAAGTTAAAACCACTACCATAATCGTAATGCCTCTTCCTAAGGGAACAAAGTAATGGTTTTGAGTTAACAGGTGAGAATTTTATGATGTGGTCATCTGAACTTTATGGGAAGAAAGTATTAAACTTATGCAAATGCAGCTTGTCTGAAACACCAGGGGTTGTTTTACTGCACAGTTATGGTGTTTTTTAGTATTATAACCTATTACAACTGTGAGATAGTCTTACCTGGCTTTTACCTTAGCCTAGAAAAATGCTAAATAGTCACATGAAACAGTCTTAGCTCTTGATATTGTCTGAAAGTTCATCTAATGCTGGGCTGGTTTATCTAACTTGGGCTCTGGTGGTTGCAATTACCACAGTGAGGTAATGCCAGAAACGCCTTTTTTTCTAGCCACCTTCATCAGTGGGAGCAACACTTAATTAAATAATGTGGGGAAGCTAAACCATTTGGGACAAGGCTGTTCTGAGGTGCTTTTTTTGCTGTAGCAAGAACTATTACGAATGTGATCCTTTTATTCCACATGAGAGGCCTAGTTCTATCAACTGAAAGATTTCTCTGGTAGTAAAACTTCACAAAGGACAACCAGTATGCATAAACTCTTTGGTACATACTACCTTTACATTATATAGACTTGCTGATGCATTTGGTAAACTTTTTAAGTGAAAGCAAGACTTAAATGTGGAATTAAACTACTTCAAATTACTCCATGCATCCATATCTTGAGGGCTGCTCTGAGTGTAGCACAGACACTTAGTTCTCTAGACCTGCTATTAAACTCTACTTGTGGCATGACTCGAATTGACAATTATAAAATTTGTTAAAATTTCTACAGTCGGTAGAGAACATAACGGAAGATATATGGGATTTAAAATGCTGAATTCCAAGTGTAATGTAGCAGCTGGCATCAAACTACTTGAGTCATCAAACATGACATTGAAAATTTGTTTTGCTTTTGAGAGTGTTATCTCCCCATGATAAATTAAAGACTAGAAATAATTAGCACTTGTGGGCAGCTTCTTCAGCCTGCCTCATGCTGGTGCTTTTATTTGTAAGTGGGTGCTATCTTTAGAAGAGCTGCTGAGATCAAGGTTAACATTAAAAAGGAAGTTAAAGCTCACCACAGGCCCATTTAACTTGGGCAGGATTNGGTGAGAATTTTATGATGTGGTCATCTGAACTTTATGGGAAGAAAGTATTAAACTTATGCAAATGCAGCTTGTCTGAAACACCAGGGGTTGTTTTACTGCACAGTTATGGTGTTTTTTAGTATTATAACCTATTACAACTGTGAGATAGTCTTACCTGGCTTTTACCTTAGCCTAGAAAAATGCTAAATAGTCACATGAAACAGTCTTAGCTCTTGATATTGTCTGAAAGTTCATCTAATGCTGGGCTGGTTTATCTAACTTGGGCTCTGGTGGTTGCAATTACCACAGTGAGGTAATGCCAGAAACGCCTTTTTTTCTAGCCACCTTCATCAGTGGGAGCAACACTTAATTAAATAATGTGGGGAAGCTAAACCATTTGGGACAAGGCTGTTCTGAGGTGCTTTTTTTGCTGTAGCAAGAACTATTACGAATGTGATCCTTTTATTCCACATGAGAGGCCTAGTTCTATCAACTGAAAGATTTCTCTGGTAGTAAAACTTCACAAAGGACAACCAGTATGCATAAACTCTTTGGTACATACTACCTTTACATTATATAGACTTGCTGATGCATTTGGTAAACTTTTTAAGTGAAAGCAAGACTTAAATGTGGAATTAAACTACTTCAAATTACTCCATGCATCCATATCTTGAGGGCTGCTCTGAGTGTAGCACAGACACTTAGTTCTCTAGACCTGCTATTAAACTCTACTTGTGGCATGACTCGAATTGACAATTATAAAATTTGTTAAAATTTCTACAGTCGGTAGAGAACATAACGGAAGATATATGGGATTTAAAATGCTGAATTCCAAGTGTAATGTAGCAGCTGGCATCAAACTACTTGAGTCATCAAACATGACATTGAAAATTTGTTTTGCTTTTGAGAGTGTTATCTCCCCATCCTAAATTAAAGACTAGAAATAATTAGCACTTGTGGGCAGCTTCTTCAGCCTGCCTCATGCTGGCGCTTTTATTTGTAAGCGGATACTATCTTTAAAAGAGCTGCTGAGACCAAGGGTAAAGTTAAAAAGGAAGTTAAAGCTCACCACAGGCCCGTTTAACTTGGGCAGGATTTCATCAGAAATTCAGTCAATATATAATTCAGGTCTGAAATTATGAATCAAAGCTCAGATCCCTTTAGACTCCAGAACTGCACGTAAAGATGCATCTTTTTCCATTAGAAAGAGAGAAGTTGCCTATTTAGCTTCTGTTACTAAGTCTAGGCTTGTTCCTCTTGCGCCCAGGAATTCGTTCATGACTTAGCCTAGTGCATCGCTAAAAACCGCGCTGTACGAAGGGCTGAGGGTTGGTTTATTTTGCTGTTCAGATGCTGCAGTCCAGCGGCAGCGTGATGCTTAGCCAGCACTCGCGGGAGCTCCAGCAGCAAGGCTGTGCCGTGGTGCCCAAGGACCAGCTCCTGCAGCTCCAACACCAGCTCCTCCAAGCAGAGAGGAGAAGCCAACGTCTTCAGGAAGAACTCGAGAGCAGACCCTCTGGAACAAACGTGCAACAGGTAAAGCTCTCCTTATTCTGCAGGTGACGACCTTAAAACGATACCTGGTTAGTCGTCTCGTTGGTTTGGTTTTGGTTTTTTCCAATTCTGATGAGATCCATTCTCTGTTTATGCCAGTTCAAAAACTAAAATTCATTTTATCAAAGATAGGTACAAACCAAATGACTGTTACCTAGCATATTTAGCTTGAGCCATAGCTTAATTCTGAAGTCCTCTTAATCTTCTTGAAATAAAAAAACACTCCCACCCACATTCAACTGGCTTTTCTCCTTCTGGTCAATATGCAGAAAGAGTTTATAGGGGTTTGTTTTGTTTTCTTTACCTAAAGTCCATGTCTGGAACCATTGTTTTAAAAAACACGCTATACCATGTATTGCACAAGCACATGCACATAAAATACACGTTTGGGGTGTTCTGTCAGCTGTAATACAAATAAATTAATCATTTTTATAAGGTCAGCCTTGCTTCATTAATTGGCCATAAGACAAGACATTGTTTGGAGAACACTTAACATTATACAGAACATTATACAGAAACTTCAACTTTGGCATTTCCGAGGAAGAACAATAGAATTCTAAGGAAGATTACAGCCAGTACACATATTGGGCAGAGCCACGTTTAGTGTTGGTTTGGGTTTTTAACATGTAAAACTGAATTATAGGCAACAGGCAGAAAAGTTGGCATCTCCCATATAAAAGTAACCAGGCTTGCCAAAGGACTTTTTTCTTCCAAAATGTAACCAAATCTCTCAGGCCATAGGTTTTAAAAAAATACTATTACAACTTTATCTTCTGAGAAAATATGAAGCTCTAAATAACTCAGATAAAATTCTAACACGTTTATTAATCTGTTAGCAGAAAAAAAAATATTTAAATTTTAAACTCAGATTGCAGCTACACTTAAAAAAATATATATAGCAAAGAGCAAGAATTTGAAGCTCAAAAATATCTGAACATGCTAATAGGGTATTCTGGAAAAAAAGGTATTATGGAGAGAGAGTATATGCAGTAACAGTTCCTAAGGTTTCCAAAACTTGAAGTAAGAATTCATTTTTTAAAAAGGCATAAAATCAAAAAGTTCCCCCCCAAAAAAAAACTTAACAGCAAATAATATAAGTAAAAATAAATCAACTGTAGGTTCACTCCCTTTCAGCTGAGTCCCAATAGACATGCATTACCACAGGCTAATGTACTCGGTTAGATACAGTGGAAAGTAGAGCGTGCAGTTAAATTTTGAAATTAATAAAAGCCATATTGCAGCAGTAGGATCTGCAAATGAATGCGCTGTGTATTGCATTAGGAGTGATGACTTTGTAATTTCTCCTCTGAAAGCCTGAGAAACAATTTGCAAACTGGTCACATCCTGGAACCGTAGTTGTACAGATAAATCACTTCTGTGTTTCCTGTAAAAGCTTTGATTCTGGAAAGCTTCGTTAATAGAAAAGCAGTTTCAGAGAGGTTTTGCAAATAATTGCTGTCAATGCACTAACGCACTTAATCCTTTTAAATTTTTTCTATTGATTTTTTTTTTCTTTTGACTTAAAGTGAATGGATATTCCAGTTTATAACATCTCCAACAGCTTTTTTTTCATGGGCTTTACTAGATAACTTTCTAAAATCATTATTAAACACATGCATTCTACAACTATAAACAAGGCCAAATTTGTTTTAGTTTGTCTTAACTTTGACATTTCCGTAACACACCTTACTTTAATTCTCACTGATTTTTTTTGTTTGTTTCTTCGTCATCCTGATTTTTAGGGTTAACATTTAGTTGAGCTTATGTCCCTTTTAATGTCCCCTTTAGCGTCTTGAAAAATTGCATCCTAATCCCTCTCCATCATCTTTTCACCAGTGAGTACAACGTCAGGTTATCCATGCTTTCTGTGTACATTTAATCACCTAGTTTTGCTGCTGCTGCTTTGCACTTTGCAGCTTTCTTAGATCCCCAAGTCCTTCTGTGTAATATAAGGTATCCAAAGCTATCCCACTGCATTTTGGAATTATTTTATGTTCCCCATGCTTTGCAGTTTTCATTGCTTTTCGATCATTGCTATGGTGGTTTGCGTTCTCATTCATTTTATGGTTGGTCTTGAGCTATTGTCCCCCCAAGCCTACTCTCATATCTTCAAATTTCACTAAATTTAAAGCTCCTGAGCCTTTTTTGCTGTGTTAACCTGTCTGGGCTCTTCTGAATTCCCAATGAGTGTTTCTGCTGTGTCTGGTGCTGTGATTCGTACCCGCTGCACGGCAGCAATCTCATATTCCTCGCTCAATAACTAGATTTAGGAGCCTGTTAATGACCTAATATTTTCTTAAGTTCTCTTAGAACCTCTGCTAACCAATATTTTTGTTCAATTAGTTGCTCAATTTCCCCTTTCTTCAGCTCTTTATTTGAAAGTTCGAATAACNAGGGTCACAGAGCAGATCACACAGGATCCCAGGCGGGTTTGAATGTCTCAGAGAAGGAGACTCCACAGCCTCTCTGGGCAGCCTGGGCCAGGCTCTGGCACCTCCCAGCACACAAGTTTCTCCTCATGTTCACATGGACCCTCCTGTGTTTCAGTCTGTGCCCGTTCCCCTCACCCTGGCGTTGGGCACCACTGAAGAGTCTCTAAGAAACTTCACTGCTTTGCTAATTGCAGTTAATTGCCACCATTGATCTTTTAAAATCCCCCCAAAAGATGGACGAGCCATCTGAAGACTCCTTACATCTAAAAAAAATGCATCCCGAACATCTCCTCAATGTGTAGCGCTAATACTAGCACTTAGCTAAATATAAGACGTGATACTCTGCATGTTTTCTTTTGTGCGTGTTTTTTGTTTGTCGTGCGTTGCTTGCTTTGCTTGTATTGGTGCTTTGCTTGAAGTATACGTTACGTATTTACAAGAAAACCTGGATATGAGGGTGAAGTATCGCGCTTGCCTCCTTTCTCTAGGCCTTGCTACCGGAGCAGCGAGCAGTGCACGCAGATTCCTACCGGAGGATCGGGCACCTCTGACAGCTTGGCTGCTTGCGATCTCATTCCTTACCATGACAAACACACACAAACACACGAACTGGCATAAGCTGAGAAACTTGAGGATCAAATTATTTTGTGCTTTCTCAAAAAAAAAAAAAAAATTATTATTTTTTAATCTCCACAGTGTTATTTCCTATTTATTCATCTAGAAGCTATTTTGTGGAAGTTCATGAGCTGTCTTTTTTTTTTTTAACTTGTTACAAATGCTTTTTATTTATGTTATTTAAAATGTGGAGTCATTCAATGTGGAAAGAGACTATTTTTCTCAAATGGTACTAATTTTATATGAGATTTGAAGAAAATCTGGGGTATTTATATTGCGTTTTTGTATAAGATGTATAAACTTTTTAACAGGGAAAGATGACATTTTTGATGTAAACGAAAAATAAAATTTTTTTTTAAACGTAATGTCTCTTGTCTTACTAGTATCAATAGTTTCAGCTTTATGAACAAGAATTAACAAATTTTAGACAAAATATTTGCCTTTGATACTGAGGATTGTCATATCAGGACTTCTGGGAAAGGTTTGTAATAGGGGATATACTGAAGTACAGACACTCAGCTTTTTGTTAGCAGATGTACCCGCACATTTAAGAATTTGTGTAGTACATGGGCACATTCTGCTGCTGTGCCCGTAAAGTAAAAAGGCAGTGCCAAAAAAGGGAAAATTATTAACACATTTGTTTCTTGGATAACACTCCTTAGTGGTTTTTCTTTTGTCCCAAATTACTAGATTAAACAAAATTTTTAATACTTTAAGAGGTCGGGAAAACACCTCTTTCAGGCCCATGGTTTTTCTAGTTGGGAGCCATGAACCATTTCAGCTGTTTGCTTTCAAAGATCTTTTTGCGGTTATCTTTCTAATGCCATTAAAGCTGATGCTTGAGCTGGCTTTTCCCATTAAACATGAAATAATATGAAGTTAGAACATTCTCAAATCAACTTTAAGCCAAAAAACAGGGATTGCAAGTATTGAGATGACCATAATTTGTAGTTTCTACCTAACTACTCAAGGCTCCTGTGACCCGTGTGAAGTGTCAATTAGCCAAGGGTTTGAATTCTAATCAAATTATGAAAGGTAACTTGACTAGAAAGTCCCCTACATGTCTTGCTGAATATGCTTTTTTAATCCGGAGAAATACCCAGTCCAGCAACACCGCACAACTGCTTTCTCTATGACCCTACTGGAACTTTTTTCCATTTTTTTTTTTGCAAGTTAAGCGATCGTATAACCCCATACATAGACCTAAGGAATTTCTGGTGTTACAACAAATAAAATGTTAAATGGACTTCAATCAATCCGCTGAGGGGATCTTTCTACAGTGGTTTAGATGAGCAACCTGTTTCCTGAAACACTCCTCAGTTTTTCATGTATTCTCCCTCAGTTTTTCATTTCTCCTCCCCCATGTGTGCAAAGGTACTTTGGTTTTGAAGGAATTTTGGGGAGGTGGTTTATGTTTTCTCCAGCTTGGGCTTCTCAGATGTCTCCCTAGGATTAGAGTAACAAGCCAGCAATGAAATAAAGAATCCCTTTCCCTGCAGGCAGCATCTGAAGTTCCCAAATACAAACAAGCTTTCTTATAATTCCTGGCGTTTCTAATTTATTTGGGAAAATTTCACCCAGCCATTGGTTTAATGAGCACTCATTTCAGTTAGACTGTCAACTCACTGAAGAAAAAGAGCGAAAGCATTTTAGAGTTACTATTTGAAAACATTAATTATCAACAACTAAGCTAAAAAAAATGAAAATAAAAATAAATATAATCAATTTTGAGGTAATACCATCCTGCTTTTTTTTTTTTTTTTTAGGATATTACTCAATTTCAAGGGGTCTTCAGTGTGGGAAAGTTATACTATCAAATTAACATGCCCTTATGACTTCGACTTAACTTTTTTTTCTCAAATCATTAAGATTTTGATTGGGGTTTTGTTTCCCACATTCGACAGAAATATGGCAACACCCAAGAACCAGGAAAGGAAACTACCCACATCTGACTCTCAGGTTTAGGACAGAACTTAGAATTTTGTATCAATTTTTCTTAGATCTGGTAATCACAAGTTTAACTTGGAAAACTAGTTCAATACTGCGAGTGTCCCTTAAGTGTTGCCATAACATTTTGCTTCCACGAATGGTTTATTAATTTAGTCAAATCTTTTAAATCGACTCAAAAGTGTCTTAAGCCTAAACTGAGAAAAAAAAAAAAGGCTGGTTAATGTGAACTGATTTTTCTTAACCGATTCTCACGTAAATGTTGCTTTGCAGGGGGGTCATGAGCAGCTTCTAAAAATGATGGAAGAGCGTATGATGGATGTTGAACAGAAACTGAGGCTTGTGAAGAGGCTTCTCCAAGACAAAGTAAATCAGCTGAAAGAACAAGTAAGCATTCTTATTCTCTTCTTCAAATCGTCCCCGTTACTCCTGTAAACAACTAAGTGGGCAAAAGCTGCCGAGCCGTTCTTGCTTGGAATGAAGTTAGAGGTGCTTTCCTTTTTATTTCAATGCTTCTGAGCTGAAGTGCAGCACATTTGCCCAAAACTACCTAAAAATTCAAACTGGGGACAGAATCCACCACTCCTTAATTTCTTAAAAGCTGTGCTCGTTTGGTATGCTTAAAATCAGGAAACAAACATCCAATTCCAGCCAAGCATCTTAACTAGAAAAGTTGCTTGGGAAAGGAGGAAAAAATAATGTCCTGAAGAGTACAGACAGGATTAATGTACAGTTATTGATTCTCCACACCCCCTGCCCCAACACATGCTTCGCTTGATATGGTTTTGGGGCTTTTGTTCTTCAGAAGTCCTCAATAATTTAGGAAAAAAGGCTGAGGGGAAACCTTCTTGCTGTCACTACCTGAAAGGAGGTTGTAGCAAGGGGGAGTTTGGTCCCTTCTCCAAGTAGCAAGTGATCCGAGTATCTGCTTGATCTCCTTCCAACGTCTTTCCAGTTTCAAAATATTCATAGTATCTATAAAGATTCCACAGACATTTAGGTTTTTAACACAGGAAAATAAGATGAATGGGTGGGTTGTCTTCCTTTGATATTTGAATTACAATAAACACATTCACCTACTTTCCCAGCAACCTTTTTGCTTTTAAATGTGCTGAGTAATTCTGTTCTGGTCACAATTCAGCTTTCCAAGAACACTAAAGCCGATGCGATGGTCAAGGATCTCTATGTTGAGAACGCCCAACTGCTGAAGGCTTTGGAGATGACAGAACAGCGGCAGAAAACTGCTGAAAGGAAAAACTATTTACTAGAAGAGAAAATTGCCAACCTCAATAGAATAGTAAAGAACCTGGCATCCCCGTCATTTAATTCAGCATCCGAGATAAGGTCATAGCAAAGCCAGTAAGTCCGCCACAGTCCCATGCACTTTACTGAAATGTTAATATTTCAGCTTTTCACTGTGTTGCCTTTTTGTATGGATGAATTTTAGTTAACAGATGCCTCCAAGGAGAGGACAGAGCTGAATCCCAAACTGGACACTGCCAAAAGAGAATTTTTGTTCATTCCCAAACTGCTTTTCTGCTAAGTTTTGCCTAAAAGTAACCTTCACTGTGTAAAAAAAAAAAAGTTTTTCTACGTTAACTTATTTTGATACTTTGGTTTTAATTTGAAATGTAAATTCTGAATTTACTGTACTGAACTGATTATTCCTACCCAGATTGACGCTGAGGCCTAATGCAAACTTAGGTTACTGAATTTGAAACTTTAAAATAGTTTTGGCTTTCTAGAATACTTCACGGTCCAAACTTAGTAATATTGATAGGTGAGTCTGCAACACTGTCAGTGTAACTGCTATGGAAAGCAAGACTTTCCTGATGTGGTCTGTGTCCTGCAAGCTGACTCTGGTTTCTGTAAAGCAATCTGTTCCACCTTATAGGTTGTTCTTCATGGCTGTTTCTCTGCAGAGCTCAGAAAAAAAATCTTAAAAATATGTAAGTAGACTACTGCCTCGGACTAACATAACAGTATTTCATCTGAAGAAATTTCCCATCTGGCAAATAAAAATGATTATATTTTTTTTTAGCTGTGCTGCCAGACAACTTAGAAATTGTAGAGGCCTTAATTTTTTTGTATGTGGAAATAAGTGATACTAAACAAAGGAAAAGCCACTAAAGAGATGTGAGGTTTGTTTATATAATTTTAAAATTCAGTAAAGGAGTAGAGTATGTTTATTAAACAACTGGCAGAAGAATGAAAAGGGGGACTCAGTGGTTTCTTCAGTGGAATCCTGTCATTAGGCCTCAAACCCACAGATCTTTGCAATTAATGCAGAGTTCGTTTAGACCCAAGTGATCATTGGGAAAGGCCTGTCTTTTGTAGTAGGTCCTAGTACAGAATCTAGGTTTGTCATTAATTGTGGAGAAACTTATTCGGTGTGAATATGATGAACTCAGGGAATAACAGCTTCAATTAGCTTCCTTCAGCGTTATAAATGTGGGCATTCGTGTCAATAGACGGAGATAAACGCGCGTTAGGAAAAGCAGGCTGAACCAAATTGCATTCGGAGGAGTTGTACCTCCGTGCTCCTCCACCGACACGCAGAAGTGCTGTAGCCCTGAAGGTGGAAGAGTGTTGATGTTTGTAACGATGGGTGGCACCTCCCGCTCCATCGATCGGTGAGCCTGGGGAAATTCAGGGTTTCTGGGAATTCTTCCAAACAGAGACGGGTCTGACGCCGAAGCAGCTGAGCAAGAGCTTGCACGCTCAAACGCTTGTCTACTACTGCAAACAGCCGAAACGCCCCACGAATGCCTTGCCCCCATCCCACCAGTCAGGCACTTCGAAAGAATGGAAATCAAACTGGTGAAAGGGGCCACGCTGGCAATACTTGAAACCGGGCCTCTCTAAATATGCACAAACCGAGGAGGCAGAGGGCGAGATGTTTCGTCTCTGAGACCTCTGGCAAGGTGACGGTTCTGACAGCGCTTGTAATGAGCCAAAAGTCCCCCAGAAATCGGGATAACACAGCCTGCGAGCTGTGGAGCGACCTCTGGAAAATGGCTTTTGCTTTTTGGTGTGGCTGTAGGGCGTGCTCTCTATGTCCACGTGGTTCCTCGGCAATTTTGGAGGGTTGAGGGACCAAACTAGCTATGTAGGGTATGACAACTTCTCCTCCTCTTCCTCCATTGCTTTATGCAGGCAATAGAGTAGAAATGGAAATACAACCATGGAAGAACACCTCGGAGTAGCACAAAGTCCTCATAAATTGTTTCACTTCTACGCTATTCTAAATGCCTCTACCGGCTATTTCTCCAGGTAATCCCAAATCAGGGATTTCCATATCCCTTTTTTCACGGGCTGCAAAAACTTTTCCACAAATTTTGAAATGTGTCAGATTGACAAATTGCATTTACATGAATTGGAGCTTTCTTTTAAAAATTTGAAGTAGGGAAATTGTCCATCTTTCGGTGTTAACACAAGTGGTAGCAGTTACAATAAAGGTCTGTGTGGCTGCACATTAGCAATATGGGAATTGAGCATGGCAATTCAAAATACATCCAGGAAACCACGTAAATGAGGTTCACATTATCAGAATCATATTTGGAAAAAATATTATTAGCTGGCATGTTTTAACACTATTTCATATCTTGACTTAGATTTACTTCTAATGCTCAGTATGTGACCAAAGTCTGAACACTGAGCAGGGGGAATGAGTACTTCACTTAAACGGTTGTGGAATTAAGTTCACATTAGTCATTTTAAAGGCTGGACTACTTAACTAATTCCTTTAGTCTCCTGGTAGTTACCAGGTTTTTAGAAAACAAATATACAGACCTTTCTAGAGCACAGCACCAAAAAGGGAGCCCAGATGCTGGAATAGAAGGGAGAAACAGAGAAAAAGGATTTTGATTTCTCCCTTTTTCAGCTCATCCTACCCTTCTCTACTTTTCTTCCACTTCAGAAAACTAACCTAACCACAGGAGAGAGAGGAGGAGGAGAATCAGGAAGATGTTTGGTAAATATTTTTTAAACCAAACTCTAATTTCACTGGAACACTTGTGTGAATCAATTCTCAGAAGTGCCTTTTGTAATTACGTATTCTACAGCCTTTCTGTACCGTACTGTTTTTTTGCTGCTGCAGGAGAATTCAGGACAATCCCTTCCCAAAAGGAGGGAACCCAGAGAACGGTGGTGCTGCTCACAAATGGGCGTCATGTTGCTTATCGGTTCGTTGTGTCTGCTCAGAAGAGAAGCAGCTAATTTTACAAAGTCCAGGCTACTGAAAATAAGCATAGAGATATGTAAGTTATTAAGCATTAGCGGTCTTTTGTGTGTGAATGTGTCTCCTATGCAGTGTAGGCATTTTAAAGATACCAAAGTATTTAATGCTATTGTACCAGTCGAAAGTCACTGAATTTCTAGGCTTCACTCATACAACAGGTCTTGCCAATTAAGGTATTAACTACTTTATTACCAGGAGGTGTTTTAAGTGGTTTCAACTCTTGCTTTATGAATCACTGTGAAAATAAAGGCACATAGATATCCAGGGTTGGGAGGTTTGGAAGACAGAACACCCCAGGTTAAATTTATGTGTACTAAATTCACACAGCTGAAGTGCTACTTGTCGATTTAAAATTATTTAAAAGTATACATTGCCGCATATTCTCCAATTACTGCTTTAAATACAAGGAAAACTAAGTTCTTGAAATTCTGATTGAAAAACGAGAAAAAAAGTATTGTAACATATTGGATTTTAGCCAGATTATATGTAAGGCAGAGCAGGGGCCAGTCTGGATCTACCAAGAATAAAGTACTTTCATTTACTTTCAATAAATGATGTCACTGTCTCTCAGGTTTTCCATCATTTACCTGTTAAGTCTCCTGTTCAGAGTCAGATGCTGTAATTTCATGACAAATGACTTCTGTATAAATGAAAACAATTGTATATTTTTTTTTCTATTGAATTTTTTTTTTGTTCCGGTGTAATATATTGTCCTTGCAACATCATGTAAAACTGAAAGATGAACCAACTTACGCATTATTTATAATGAATGTAAAGAAAAATAAATTACTGTATGATCTGTACTGGTGTCTCTTTTTTTAATCCAAAGTGGAATTGTTTCAGTATCTTCCCATGGATGTTGTAGGCACTTCAAGTAGTATCTGCAAATTCATCAAATGCCTACACAAAGTTATTTTAGTTAGTCAAACTAAAAACCAAACACCAAGTTAGTTATTATTATGAAGTTGTAATAATAAAAAGCAGAGTCTGGCAGTGACTACAAGTAGTTTATTCCATGATGAAAGCATAAAAATAGATTGAAGTGTAAAAAACTGATGGGTAGTGAAGACGTCTCTTGAGTTTTTTCAGGCACAGCCTGTTCTCAGCTTTGCAAACCTGTTCTTCACTTTTATATGAAAAATGTGGAGTGTTGCACGGGTTTTACTTTCTATAATGCACCTCTCTGGTAACCGCTGTGCCAGGCACACGCAGTCAGTGAGGCAGCGGTGCCCCCTCCGCCCTCCCCAGCCAGCTGAGCGGTCACCAGGGAGGTGACCCGGGCCTTTCCCGGTCAGCGGAGCCGGGAGGGGCGGGGACCGGTTGGGGGGACCGTGGATCGGTACCGGGGGACGCCCAGGCCCTGCGGCGCGGCCGTTCCCGCCAGCGCCCCGCCGCCTGCGCCCTCCCCGCCGCGCGGGGGCGCTGTGCCC
>VWYH01010297.1:125359-155901 GCA_013399365.1 Pampusana beccarii
GGGGAAGCGGCGCCGGGTATGCGGGCGGGGGTAGCGGGGCGGGAGGTGGGATGCTGTCGCGGAAGAAGACGCGGACGGAGCTCTCGAAGCCGGGCGAGGTGCAGGGGAAGTACGTGAAGAAGGAGACCAGCCCTTTGCTGCGCAGTGAGTGCGGGGACGGGCTGCGGGACAAAGGCGAGGCCTGCGGGGCGGGGGCGGGCTCCTTTGTGTGTTTTGGCTGAGGCCCTGGGGGGTTCCCCTGGCCGGGGGGGACACACGATCCGGTGCGGAGGTTAAACCTGAGGGGGGGGCGGGATGGAAGGGCCCGACACAGTGTGTCCCACCAGCTGCCCACGGGGTGTGAAACAGAGACATACACTTTTTTTTTTTCCCCTTTAAAAACTCCGAGCTATGAAAATAAGCACAGAAATATGTAAGTTGGTCTTTTGTGCCTGTGTCTCCTGTGCAGTGTAGCTATTTTAAAGATACCAAAGTATTTAATGCTGTTGCACTAAGTCACTGAATTTCTGGGCTTCATTCTTGCAACAGGTCTTGCCGGTTGAAGTATTCATTACTTTATTACCAGGAGGTGGTGTAAATGTTTTCAGCTCCTGCTTTATGAGTGACATTTGCAGGATGACAGCATTTTGCTGGCTAAACTTTGTGATTAGTGGAGAAAGTACAAATTCTGGTTCTGTCACGGATTCCTGAGGGCATGTAGGCATTAGCATCTTCAGTTATTCCAGGTTCATAATTGGCGATGTTAGTTATAATTCTTTAGTTTCTTACTTGCAATGCATCTATTAATTATTAGTTAACTAGAAACTAGGCACTCTGCTTCTAAACAGTGTATCACTCAATCTTCTGTCTCCCTCTTGGCATGCAGAAGAATCTGAAACTTGTAAAATATCCCCTCATTTTGCAGGTGGTCAGAAAGCATTTGTCGTGTCAATTGGTTAATGATGGGTGCGTCTTTTGTCCCTCAATCACGGTGTACATTAATTTGGCAGCTTCTATTCGGTTGGGTGTTTCATTTTCTCATCTGCAGTCACTCAGTTGCAACAGGCAGGGGTTAAGATAACTCTCCAAACCCCAGCAGGGTTTAAGCCTGCAAACAGGCATCTTTCGGATGAACGGAACAAATCATCTCCCTCTTTCCAGGAATCAGCGGGTTGTTTTCCCCGTCTGGGCTGTTTGCGCTGCCAAAAGGTGTGTGCTTTGAAAAATGAGATAACTGCACAGACAGTTGTGCGGAATCCCAGCGGAAGCGAGTGCTCCGGTTCTAAACCCTGAGTCAACTCGCTGAGGTCGCTGCTGCGTACCTCGGGTGCTCTGATCTTCGTGTGGTTAACCTGAGCCTAACGCCACAGTCCTGGACTATACGAAAGTCTAGCAAATGCAAATACACAACGAAAAGGCACACTTAGGTTTCTTTTTGTTAATCTTTGAAAACAACCTGAGACTGAAATGTGTTACGCTGTAATTGCAGGATTAGCCTGGAGATCACAACCAGCAACAAGTGATTTGCTGGCAGGAGCGGGCGCTCAGCTTTTCTGGAAGTATTTGCTGCATGAACAGCTGGTTCCACAGTCAGCAAGCACAATCCTTTAGTAGTCTGATTACAGTGACTTAGTCTTTAAAAAAAAACAACACAAAAACCCACTAAGGTGTTTTTTTTAATATTAAACTGTAGGTATGTCTAAGGGATTAAGACCTTTTACACCTTTATGCTATTTGTCATGATGTAATGACCAGCTATTACCTGACTACTTTGTAGTGGTTATCGTAAATTTATTGATGAAACCTTCTGGGATGCACTGAATTTTTACCCTAACTTATAAGAGTTTATTAATATAAAGTAAATACGAATAGGCATAACTTCCTCCTATATGAACATCAGAGTTTGTATCAGGTCACCTGAAGGGAAACTACTTACTTCTGTCACGTTGAAAGTAATAGCAAGGAGAGGAGTAATGTATCACTTACTGGAGGGAGGCAGTGGAATTGTATGAACAGGTGTCACTGTTCATGTGCAAAACCCATTTATGTAAAGGAAAAAGTGAAACATCTTCAGGATAGTTTGAGAACTTGCAGGTACAGAATGACAGCATTTTGCTAGCCAACCTTCGTGATTAGTGGAGAAAGTATGAATTCTGGTTCTGTTACAGATTCCTGAGAGCGTGTAGGCGTTAGTTCTTATTTCTCTTTTGTTCTGTGTATCAGATCTGATGCCTTCATTTATCCGTCACGGTCCAACCATTCCAAGGCGAACTGATATCTGTCCTCCCGACTCAACTTCTTCTGCATATGCTTCTGGTGGAGATGGGATTGTTTCCAGAAACCAGAGTTTCCTTCGAACTCCAGTGCAGAGGCCGCCTCATGAAATAATGAGACGTGAAAGCAACAGGCTGTCTGCACCGTCCTATCTTGCAAGAAGTTTAGCTGATGTCCCCAGAGAATATGGCTCTTCCTCCCAGTCCTTTTTAACAGAAGCTAATTCTGTTCTGGAAAATGGAGACGCTGGTGCCCGTTGTTATTATTATGATCATTTTTACGATGCCCAGAGGAGGCGGCAGTTAAATGATCGCGTACATGAGGACTACAGGTATTACGAACACAACAGCGATCTTTTCCAGAGGATGTCACAGAACCACGGGAGGCACACTTCAGGTCAGTATTCATTGTGGCTTTTTAAAAAACAGGTTTTTGATAAGACTTGAAGTGCAGAGGTGTATCTGAGTGATGAGGGTCAGGTTTTTAGGCGTTAGGCGGTGTAGGAGTACACTGAGTACATGTTCACATTTCTTAAGAGTTTGCATATATCCAGAAAGGAAAAACAAACTTAAAACATGATTTATTTATTAAATAAATGGGACAAGGTTGAGCAAGGGGTTTTTTTACTTGTGACAAAGTTGATTCAGTTGCAAGCTAGCAAGGAATTTGATTTATTAGGGGACGTCTACTATATTAAAGTTGTAGAGGATAACCAACAGCTCTAAATTTTAACGTTAACGTTTCATTTTATTATTATGATAATATTTTAACTATCATTGTGTTGTTATTTAATTTTATTGTGTTAATTTGACCTCAGCAATTAAAATAATATGTTATAAATAGTCAAAGGGAGGAATGAGTGCTTTGTGTAATTAGCGAATTGGCATGTAGTTGGTGCTGAAATTGACTTCCTAGTCCTTGACTGGTTGGTTTTTTTTGGTAGCTTTTAATATTGTTTGTAATTATGCCTGTTTCCCCCTTGAATTCACTGGAACTTGTCTTTGTAGTGAAAGAACAGCATAAGAACGAAGAATCCATTAAATATTACTTTAAAAAGACCTCATTTATATCAGTGATGACACTGGAAAATAATTCTTTGGTGCAGTGTGCTGTTGTGAATCTAAACTCTGGGATTACAATATTGCCCATAGAAAGGTGACCTTAAAAGTAGTAAATTTGGCTGAATTTGAGCACTATATACGCTACAGAAACATTCAAGGAAGAGTTTGAAATAAATATTTCAAACCTGTAAATAGTGAAATATGTTATTAGTTTGTCATTACTTGTAATCTGTACACAAAAGAGCAAATAGTGTCTAGTAAAACAAGTCTCCTGTCTAGAAAAATCAATCTTGTAGGAAGAACGTCAACGTTTAAGGCTGTTGATGTTGGCTGTGAAACAACCTGTCAAAGCTTTGTGGGTTTTTTGACTCCAGAAACATTTTGGTGGAAAGAGACAGAAGAGTAATGCCAGCGTTATTGTCAGCCAGGAAATCCTGACATACTGAAGTTTAAAACTTGTTACTTCATCCTGGTTTATTTTGCTAAATGCTGGTACATCTGATGTATCTAGATTCTGCAGGAAAGCCCTTGGTCGGTGTCGGTCGTTGTTCAGCCGGCTGTCATTAAACATTAATCTGGCCCAGATAACGAGCACCTGTTAGCGTGTGCCGCGATATTGCGGGGAGAATTTCATCAGGCAGTCCATCAATTTAGCATTCGGAATTCCTACAGGAACTGGGTATGCTGAGGAAGACTTCAAAAACTGGTATTGCTGCTGTGGAGAAGTGAAACAGACAAATGGACAAGTGCAAATGGAGCTCTAGCTATTAGTTTGAAAGTGCGGTTTAATCTGACAAATGTTTTAAGCAAGCTAAAAGTGGGGCGTTACAGCCGTATTTTTCTCGATTGGAGCAACACAGATTTATTTCTAAAAGGACTTTTTTTCCTGTTTGTCTATGTGCCACCTCAGCCTCTGGAAATCGTAAGGGAGCTGATGGAACGTGGTTGGTCTTTGTCATTTACTCTCATATTTTGACATTTGGTAGTTTGAATGAATTTTATACGTGTTTTCTGATGGACGCCTATTCAATCTTACACATTTGTAGAAAGAGACCAAAAAAAGTGAATCTTTTGTCTGCCGAAGTGTTTCCCCTTTCCTCTGTTTTTTTGTGGTTGCATTTTTTTTTTCTTTCATCCCAGCGTGGAATATGAAACTCTTAAATTCCTCTTGCAGTGTCACTGCAGTAAGAGTATTGACCTATGTCCTTAACTTCTGTACATCATTTCAAGAATTGCTGGTATTTTTTCTCAGTAAAAGAATCATGTGGCCAAAAATAAGAAACCCTTAGATTCTCTTACTTCTTTCATCTGACCATTATGCTTCTTTTTATTTGAACCATCCGTTGTCTTCAAATCTTCAGTGTTTTCCTTGAGCTAAACAACTCTTTCGGTGATTTCTAGTTCCTTTCTCTGGCATTTCCAGAATGCTGAGGCAGGCCTTTTACTTTCATTTTCTTCATCCAAATTACTTTTTCCTTACACATCTCTTTTGTTTTTCAAGTGTTTCACCTAATCAAAATTCTTCATCAAGATAATTGGTGACAAAATTGCCTAATACCTACAGTTTCTATGTATAAGATGGATTATTAGCTAGAATCTGTAAATGCTGCCTTCTACGCTTTTCCTCCTCTGCCACCCTCCCTCAAAAGGTCGGTTCTGTTACGGTTTGGGTTGATTTCTTCAGAAATGTTGCCTGATGTTGCTGGTGGTGAGTGATTTATTATTTTGTTTAATTTCATTCTGTGTGGGTTTACAACCACGATGACTTTGGAGAAGCAGTGGTCTGGAAGTGAAGAGGTGCGTGTGAATTTCAGCTTTCATGCAAAATCAAGATTCCCACCTTTATAATTTGGAGATAACCTGAAAATGTGTTCTCGTTGAAATCCTCACACTCAAAGTATTCAGCAAATATTTCGGGAAGTCCCATGATTTTTCAGCGGTTGATATGTTGTTTCATAGGTATTTCCCCTTGAAGTCCTGTTTTCTCTCTCACTGTGATTCCGTTCTCCATGTCTGCCTTTTCTTATTTTCATTAGATTTGTTTTTCAATTAGCAACCTAGTGCTGCTGGTTTTCCTGAATAATGTCTTCACTTGAGATATTTCCTCCTTCTGTATGTTTAGCTACCTCTGCAAATTTTCTTTTAGTGTCCGTTTCAAACTGAATTCGAAGAGACTTTTCCTGTCTTTCCTCGACATCTCTTTCCTCTCTTCTAGGTTAAAGGTTTGGGGAGGTCTGTGGTTGAAGTTATATCTACAGTATAGATTGGAACTAACTTGTAACCAAGACCTCAGAGTTATTTGTACCTGTTTGAGCGGTAAGCTGAAAAATTCTTCTGTGTATATAAAAATTGCTGAGATTAAAATCACAGTGTAAAGAGACTTTCTGATGGTGGATTGTAAGCAGTTGGCTGTGGTATCAGAGGAGAAAAATGATTAATCCTGTGAACAGAGAATCCAGTGTGCTTTAGTGAAAAGTAGATTCATCTCATGTTATATTGTAGCCCTTAAAGTGGTATTTCTGTTTAATATAAGAGCAAAATAAATATAAATTATCAAATGAAACCTATTTAGAGATGAAGTAGCATAGCTTTTCTTCTTAGGTGTGTACACCACACTCATTTTTAAACAAATGGCAATTCCTGCCCTTTATTTGTGCTGATTCTGCAGTAATTTCTTTGTAGCGTGCTTTTTTTCAAGTACTTCCCGTCATTTCCTATTTGTGAGTTTATGCTGACTCGGAACGCCCCGTTCCCTCTGCCAAACAAGGTACTTGTGCTCAGGAAGTACCTCCAGATGCTTTGGGATGGGTCAGGATGGCCTAGAACCTGCAGATCTGTTTAAATGGGATAGTTATCAAAACTTTTTGTTATTATTGCTTACACCCTTCAAATCAAACAGTTTGTGCATCTTCTCTCCCTGTTCTTCATCCTGGTTTGATGAGGGGAAGGGAGAGGATTTGGGCATCCTGAAAAACGGCTCTCAAGACGATTGGCCTGATTAAAGACTAATGCGAAGGCCTTTTGTTTGGCTAGATTTGTTCTTCAGCATTTGGAAATGGAATTGAAGCTGGTTGTGGGGAGTTCATGGGCTCTAAAACTTCTCTGCCTCCATCACCACTTTGTCTAATCCGCAGTGAGACTTTATTTTCAGGTTTTTTGCTCTTTTCCCTTTACACTCGACCGCTCTGAGGATAAGATTTTTCTCCCGTGCTTTCTACCAGGCAGACCGAAGAACTTTGCTGACTTGGAAACCTTTTCTCTTAAGAACTTGAACTTCCTTGACAATCAAACCCCTTTGTTGGGCTGGGAAAGCATTACGCATATCACTTAGAGTTTTATTTGTTCCATACTGAAAGGATTTTCTTAACAGAGCTTCCATGATTGAAGAAGATACTACGTATTTTTCACATTTGTGATGTTACTGGCTTAAGATGGGTTTTGAAAAGAGGAATGTTAAATCAAGGAACTCTTTGCATTGATATCTTACAATGCGCTGGAATGTGGAGCCCAAAGTTAAAGTTTGGGTTCTGATATTAGGACACCCTGTTGTTGAAAATCTTGAAAATAAGACCGAATATAGGGCCTGGCCTTACTTAAAACTCTGAATATTTTTAATACTTATAGTAAGTGGTTGCTGTTCCTTTGCACTTTGTTTTTTCAAAGCATTGAGAACATACACAGTGATGCTCCTATACAAGCAAAAGGATTTTCTTTTGCTTTGGAACAGCCGATAATTTCTCTTGGCCCGGTTGACAATTCAAGACCTTAAACTATATTTTACTATATTTTACAAAAGAAGGAAAAATGCTGCAATATTGCTCGAAGTTCATAAAAGTAAGAGCTACAAATCATGTTCCATATTGATGTTCCTTAAAAGCAGCATCTGAACCAGAAAATATATACCATTATAAAAGAAAATCAACCATTGAGGCTAGATGAGTTCCAAAGAGGCAACCTGAAAAGGATTTGCACTTGCATGAATTTAAATTCGTTGTTGACCATTCTTTAGGTTTGATAGTAACACTTAGAGGAGTTTACAGAGAACAGTGCTCATCCTTAAGGAGAGGAAAGGAAACTTTTAACACTTGGAAAAAATAGATAATTTCAACAACTCTCTTCCTTGGGAAAGCAGGAAAAATTAAAATTGCTGCCTTGTCACAGATAAAACAGTACGTGAGCAAGAAAACCCTGAGAAGCTACAGTGAAGTGGGTCGACTAGTCTGGTTTTGCTTGTGCTATGGTAGAGATCATATCCTCCATCAAGTGGAAAATCACAGGTTTTATATTAGATGTCTTGATAAATATGCTTCAAGTTCCGAGTTCGGTGGTTTTTTTTCTGTAGATATTTTGCAGTGAGCTGTTTAGAACTGGTACCAGTCCATGACTCAAGGAATACCTTTGGTGTGTGCAGTAAAATCCTACGGGAAGCTTTGGGCTGCTACGAAAATGCTTTAGGATTAAGACCTTACTTGAAATACAAGCACAGAGAGGTATCGCCCGCGGGCAGCGCGGCGCAGGGAAGGCACCGCTCGCAGTAGGTGGTTTTAGGCTGTCCTGTAACTTTATTCTTTGGAAGAGATGACAGATGAAGTTACTCTTTGAAATGTTCAGTCTGATTATTGATGCTTACAGGTTTATATGTCTGAAAGTCAGTTTTTGTCTTCTGGTGTTACTCAGAATCATAGCAGGAGCTGTTTCTCTTCTGTGTGCACCCGCTGGCCCTTGAAGGAAGCCTCTGCGGAGTTTTATATTTGATCTCCAGTAACTCCAGTTACATCAACAAATGTCTAAATTGTACTAATTGCCAATTTGAATGCCATAGTAGATTGATGGTTGTTAGACACTGCGAGCGTTACCCGGCGTCTTTGAACTTCCAGCAAGGAGAATATTCCAGTATGAGCTGTGATTTTAAGGGAAAAACAGACATTAAGACTATACGTGATAGTCTACAAGCTGGAATATTTGCAACCGTCTGTTTATAAATCTGCCCTTTGATTTCATAATTAGAGCTTGCGGGTTGGAGAGGCTTGAAACATGGTTCAAAACTGGTTACTGCTACAGCTGGGTAAGTTTATCTTAAGTGTGTGGCTCTGCTGCTTCATATATGAAGTCAGAATGGCAAAAGGAATGTATAATGTGTTCGTGCTCTGGTACGATTGTTACTCTTTGCATCTTGGAAATGAAAAATAACAAGCTGTCATTGGGAGAAGCCATGTAGCCAGAATTAAGTGGTTGTGGCGCCTTTCCGTGGGGCACAGCACTGCTTTTTAGCCTGGTTTTTAGGGGATTTCTCTATGTAATCAGATTTTGGGGTTTCCTCGCTACCTGAGTCCAGCTCCCAGTCTTCTCAGGCTTTTGCATGAAAAGATACGGACGTTGTGTCAAGAGAGCCTCAGGTGCAGAGGATGCCTTGTGCAGCTTTTAAACCGACTCCCAATGTTACAAAGGAATCACCTTTAACCCAAGGAATAAATATAGATGTATTTGCTGCTGGAATCACGCAAGTATTTACATAGGAGGAACTGTAACAAAAATACAGACGCGCTGGTCGTAACAGTAAACAGAAAAATATACTTATGCCTTTATGAAAGTTCTTTTCCCCCAGCGGAGTTCATGTGCTCAGATCTTTTGGTAGTGATGATTTAATAGCCGCTGTTTATACGTACATGGAATTACAACACAGCAGTCCAGTTAATTGGAGAAAATACTGAATTTGTTTATCCGAAGTGCAGAGTTTTTCAAGAAGCTTAAATGTTTGTATTTTGCCATTGGAATGAAAACAAAAGCAGTGACATAAACATAGCGAGGAACTGAAATAGTTTCCCTGCCCCAGTGCTGCGAAGGGTCAGGAAACCTCCAGGATGTTCTTCTCCCTGGAAGTAAAGGTCTAAGTTGCTTAATCTTAACGGGAGATGGGAACTATCACATAAGCACAGCCATCAGTTTTCCTTTATCAGGGTAACAAACAGGTAAGTGCGGTCACAAGAGGAAATATTTTAAGGCCAAATAGTTCAGAACACGACAAGGCTAGAAAAAGATTGATAGATGAGCATAAATATTTTAAAGAACGGTGCTCAGGAGGAAGTTTGTGAGGTATTTTTAATTGATTTTTTATTTATTCAGTTAGTTTGGAGGTTGAGAAATAGAAGAGTTTTGCTGCTACTTCAGTATTACAGTATTAATGACCACACCTGAAACCTCTTTATTCTTTACATGAGACAGGCTCTGCCTTTTCCTTCCACTCTCTCAAAAAAATAGTCGCACAAACCTGTTATTTCTGAAAAACAGAGGGGAAGGGCTGTCTTCCTCAACCACTCACTGCGGTGCTTGTGGTGGCCTCGCTTTCTGGCTCATAAGAAAGTGGAAAAAGTGGCTCCCAAAACTCTTTGGCTACGGGAAGCAGTGACACACAACCTCTGAACACTGGTTGAATAGATGCTGTTGACTGTGGGATGCAAAGATAATTTCTTTAAAGCCCAAGGCTGTTTTACTGTGGATAACTGAAGGTAACTACTTAAAAGGATTTAAAAAGAGAGTTGGATTGGGAGAGCGCATCCAGTTGGTGGGGACTTTGAAGGAATGGAGGGAGACCTGCACAATTCTTGATTATGTCACTTGGGTTTTGGGGTTGGGGTTTTTGGGGGGTTTGGGTTTTTTGGTTTTGTTTTCATTCTCTATCATTATTATTATTATTATTATTATAGTTTTAATTTCAACTGGCTTCCTAATTATCCATAATATATAGAGGGAAGGAAAAGATGAAATTGGAATGGTGTTTCTTCAGTAAATCTCTCAGCGTCCAGCACGCGCATTTTTGTAATATAAAAACTGTGCGTATGTTACAACAAATCACATATTTAAAATGCTGGTGAGCAGTCTCTGAAATCAGCTAGTTAGTGCTATTAATAACTCCTAAATGTGCTGTGTTTGTAGGGCAGAGATGGGAACTTCACTGCAGATTCCAGTCAGCTCTCCTACCCCAGATACACCATGAACCTCTCCTCCCTGTGCAGCCCACGTCACCAAAAGCTGGAAATTCCCGTTATCTTTCCGTGCCTCTAGCATTGCGAAGCGCAGGTGCTCGGGTTTAGAGAAGAGCAAGCAGCAGATACACAAGATCTGGGGGTTTTGTGACTAGCTCTGAAGAAAAGCTCTCCATATCTTGTCTGGATGCGTTTAGGAGCCCTGGCTGTCCCAGCGGCACCGCACAGGAACTGGCTGCTCTGACAAGTAGTTTTAGCGAAGAAAACGAGGTGCCATCAGCTTCAGGGCGCGCAGGATGAGTGTGTCCAGCACAGGGCTTGTGCAGGACCCTCTGTGGGTCCAGCTTTCCTGTTTTCCCTTGTTACTGATGACATTTTTGGCTGTGATTGCACGCACCTCACTAATAACGATCAGCACGGTATAGTGCTCACCTTACTTGTCCCTCTTCTCTTCGTTTACCCAGTCCTGTTAGTGTTAATCTGAAAAGGTTTGTTGTTCAGTGATTTTTCTAGAGAACGGTGATTTCTGATGGTTACTAGAAAAAGAAAAGGGTGTGGGTTTTTTGTAGATAGGTAGTTTTGCTGCAGCTGTGATAGTGTATAAACAGAAACTGTGATTAATGCAAAGCTTTAACATTTGTAGTCTTAGGTCAGCGCTCTCTGCTCAGCAAATTGAGGCAGTAATAGGAGCTTTTTCCCTGTTACATATGCTAATGTATGTCTCTAATTGAAAAAACAAGGCTGCTTTAATTGTCTCTGAACCAAGCTGCCCAGTGAACCTGGAGCTGGAAGAGAGCGAAACAAGTGAGGCTTAAAAGGGAACAGCTATTTTAATTTGATCGTGCTTTTCTTTTTACCGACGTACAAGCACATAAATAATAAATGCTGCAATATTGCTCGAAGTTCATAGAGCGGCGGGGGGAAGTTTGCTTCGTACGTGACATTGGGTTCGGGTATTACCAGTTTAGCTAAACATCGCTTTCCCTTTATTTTTTTGTAGGCATCGGTAGAGTTGCTGCTACATCTCTAGGAAACTTAACAAATCATAGCTCGGAAGATTTACCTCTTCCTCCCGGCTGGTCAGTGGACTGGACTATTAGAGGAAGGAAATACTACATAGATCATAACACGAACACGACTCACTGGAGCCACCCGCTGGAGCGCGAGGGCCTGCCGCCGGGCTGGGAGAGGGTCGAGTCCGCCGAGTTCGGGGTCTATTACGTAGATCACATCAATAAAAGAGCTCAGTATAAACATCCTTGTGCGCCCAGGTAAGACATCGGCCTTCGCAACGGGATTAGACAAAAACAGTCACAGAAAAGAAAGTGGAGCTGGGTTTGTCCTGTATATAGCATGCCAAAAACCTCTTATTTTAGAAGCCTCACAGGTTCTTGACAGAGATTTTTAGAAGTTGTAATTGTCAGGTTTTTGTCTCGTCTGTTACCGTCTTTAAGTTTAGAAACAGGATCTTGTTCCTGACTCAGTAAAACAAAGCAGCTGTTCTCTTCAACTCGCAGTAAAACAGCAAAGTTTGGGAACAGAACTGAACTGAAGACTGAAAAGAAACTCGATCTGATATTCCAGGAGTGTCTGAACAAATAGCACATACCATCTGAAACACGAATTAAGGCTTGTCTAGAGTGAAAATCAGTATTTTAGCTACTCATAATTTACAGGTAAAATAACGTTAGTGTGCACCCAATCCACTAGTTTATTTCTGCTATTACCTGGGGAGAGAAAGGGGTTTTTTAATGTGCCACACAAGAGATAAACGTATGAAGGTGTCCTTTGTTTTAAGTGGAATAACTCACCAGCTACTGCCTGAATACATTTGTTCTAACACGATTTAATATGTTGGATATTTAATATGTGGATTATTTAGCTGAATCAAGACTTGCCTTTTAAATCTTTTCAAAGCAGTATTTTTGTGTTCTGCTTTAGTATTGGGGTAGCAGGCGAATAGGACCAAGGTGAGTTTTACAGCACGTGAACGCTCACAGTTGTGATTGGAGCGAAGCACGAAAACGGCAGCAGAAATTCGCTCTCGGCGCCGCCTGCTGAGCCCGTTGAACCGTCGGCCTTCCCGGGGATTAATTTCTGTGTTAATGTGAACAATTTGACGATAGCGAGTGCTTGTGCTCTGTGTTGTTCCGCAGCGTTCCCCGCTACGACCAGCCGCCCCCGGTGAGTTACCAGGCGCAGCCGGCGGAGCGGAGCCAGCCCCTCCTGGTCCCCGCCAACCCCTACCACACCGCAGACATCCCCGACTGGCTGCAGGTCTACGCCAGGGCTCCCGTCAAGTGAGAACGCTTCGGGTTTTTCCCTCTGCATTGCACACTTAGAAGGAAAACAAAGGAATTTCGAATTGCAGCCAGCAGTGGGTGATGGGGTCGTACCAGACGTTCATCGCCTTACTTTGCTTTGTGTTACGCAACGCTTCTTGCGCTTCGCATGACTTGCAGAATGGTGCATTAGAGAGTTGAGGGTGTGATTTAGTTTGTGTATTTCTGAGAACAGTACCACATAGCCTAAAAATACGGTAAATGTATTTAGGGTGTTAAATTTATGTATATCTTAGTCCTTTAAAAAAAAAAAACCAAATTCTTCACAACTAACAGTTGTGAATACAGACTGGAGTCTCTAATTCTATTCAAGAACTTTAATTAAAAACTACGTGGTAGTAAAAAGCCGTTTTCTCAAAGAATCAATGCTCGAGGAACAGGGAGACTCCTCAGAAAAGCCTTGAGTTGGCATAATGAAAGAAATTAGGTTTTCTAACAGGCACAGCGCTGCAGAAAAGTAACACGAAATAGAAAAGCAATAAAAAAAACCCGAAATGAAATCCAAATCCAAATGAAATTGTGTACTTTTTCATAAAGAGAATACGGAGAAACTAAGAACAGAATATGGAGAAACCAAGTTTTACGGTGATGAGCAGGTCGGCGTATAGTTGCAAATTCAAACTGTGTATGATAGTGATGCACAGCTAAAAAAATCCTCTTTTTTTAGCTGTTTCTAGTATAATTTGAATGGGTTTTATTACTTTTCATGGCTACTGGGCTTGCCAGCACCCCATGAAGATTTAAATTGGCCTAAAATCCACCAGTACAGTTGCACAGCAGGGCCATACTGAGTTCCTGTAACCTTGTTTCCTATCAATATTTCTAGGTTTCTTTATTTAGGTCTTGGGCACATCCAGCCAATGTAGTTTTAAATACTTCGGCCTCTGTTGGATGGATTCTTGGTGGTACTTCTCTTGAAACTTGAGAAATAAATCTAAGACAATTGAAACAATTTAAGATTATCAGGAATTTCTTTAGTAGGTTGAGACAAATTAAAAAAAAATAATAATTCATTCAAGCTCTTGGAATAGAATTTATATTGTTCAGAGGAATCAAAAATCATCTATTTTCTAGTATCCTTTTAGCTTTCTGTTAAAGTAGTGCTGGTGGTAATAGGAATATTTTTGTCGTTCTTGGACACTTCCATGAAGAAGTAAATTCTGGTTTATGCTGATATTAAATTGGAGAATTGAGGAGTAGCGGTAGCAGCTGTCTCAGTGTCACCTCGTGGTGAGGACCTCGTAAGGCACAATTCAGAAATAACGTTCCCAGTTATTAAAATCAAGATCACTTCTGTGTTTCCAATGTAATTTTAATAATGAGCCTCTTTGTTGCTAAAGCAGGTGGCTCAAAGCTTCCGAAAAACACCCAGTAATGCTTGCGAGTTCTTCCGTAGTTATTGTCCACAAGCCCAGATGAGAACTGTATGAATATCCTACATTTTGGTGCAAAAATGGAAGTAAGTGGGCAAAATGTAGCCTTTTGCCATCTGCAATTTGAAATCCGCTGCAAAAATGTGAATATCAGTCCACTTTGACACTGGGGTCGCTGTGGGATGTTTTGTAATGGTTTATTACGAACGGGTGACGCTGTAGCTCGATGCAGCTCACTAAAGGCCAGTCGGTTTTGTTGAGAAAAGTAGATGATGATAGCAAAATAGCTTTGGTTCCAACAGGTTTCTCTGAAGGGTAAGAGTTCTGGCCACTGATGGGGAGTTTAGATGGGGTTTCCTGTTTTAGTGCAGAATGGACAAACTGTTAAGATAAAAAAGAAGATATTTGGCTCGCTGCACAGGGAAGAGGCTTTGCTGGCTGGTTATAACTAAAGGTAACGATTTCCAGGATCTCGCTTTTGGGGCAAAGTGATTTTAGCAGCGCGGCCCTGCCGAGCCTTGGGATAAATTTAATATAGGAGTTGTTATTTCGGAATTTTAGAGAAGCCACGGGTCACTTAACGTTCTTCACGTTCCTCAAAAGCAACTCTGGGAGTCATCTGGGGCTTCTCTGTTGCATACAGCCTTAATATATATTTTCGATATGTAATGCAGTTTATTTGTGTAAATTTAGTGATGTTCTGGCTGTGGCCTCTGCTCAAGTGATATATTTTTTATATATATATATATATATATACACAAACATATATATGTTTGTAATTCAGTTGGATGAAACAACTGTTTATTCCGTAAGTTTCTTCTATTCTTTTATATAACAATATATAAATAATAACCATAGCAGTGAGCTATGGTTTTAATAACCACAGCAGTTTTTTTAATAACCATAGCAATCAGCTGCCTGTTGCCAAGTTAAGAAAATTAAATTGCGAACAAACTGTGTATATATATATATATATATATATATATAAAATAGAAGCGCTGGGAAAACGCAGGAATTGAGGGGTGTTGTGGTGGTGATGTAAACGCACCAAGACTTTTTAATCAAAGTAGCGGTAGAACGCCTTTTGCTGGGGATCGCTGCTTCATGCCGCGGTTGTGCCGTCGCCGGCCGGTGATGCTCTCACCACCTCGCTCCCCACACCCTTGTCTTGCTCTCGGCCCAGCGTTTGGGGCTTTTACCGAATTATTTCAACTACCAGCTCCTCGAGGAACATCCTGGATAGCAGCATCTCCTCCTCCAGACCATCCCGTGGCTGTTCCCTTCATCCCAGCTCTGTAGAATTAGCATCGTTTCATTGAAAAACTTCGTTAGAAATACTGTTTTTCTACCAGGACCTTGGAAACTCTCCCTTACTATTGACACAAAGCGGGTTCATTTAAAAAGGAGGAGTGAAGAGAAACGCTTTCTTGAATAGTTTGGGTAGCTAATATAGAAATATTACAGACGTTAAGTTTGAAAAATGCTGAATGAAGCAGCTTTGTCGGGGAAAGGGGGGAGGTTGAAGAGGCTCCGCTGGGCTGTGACACCCAAAGCCTGAACGTGGGGACGTGTTCATGGTCAGAAGTGTGAGGAGTCTCAACAGGAATTCAAAATTGCTCCCGTTAATTATGGCCTAATTGCTTCCCCCCACCCACTCCTTACAAATGGTATCTAACACCCCCTTTTATGGTCCTTGGGGGTTCATGACTGGCAGTTTGAAATAATTGGGGTTTTTTACTGTGCTTTTTAAAAGGTGTTTCACTGCTAAACCTTTGAGGCTTCATGTGAATTTGGACTCAGTGACCTCGAGGGTCTTTTCCACCCAAAGCGATTCTACAGATGGAATTGCTGGTTTAACGCTTCCAAAATGCATTTTCCGCACCCATTTACTATAATCAGTGAATAGGATCTTTAGCGTTTATCGGAGCGTTTTAGGAGCGATTCCGCAGTTCAGCCGTAGCGGGTGTTTCTCCGTGTCTTTTGCTGCTAATTACCCTGTATCTTCACGTAAAACCCGCTAACATAGATCGCTAGAATTCCAGTCGCTGGCTGCACACCTGGAAGCGCCGGTTTCTAAGCGAATCGCGGTGTTTTCTCTGGGCGCAGGTACGACCACATCCTGAAGTGGGAGCTGTTCCAGCTGGCCGACCTGGACACCTACCAGGGGATGCTGAAGCTGCTCTTCATGAAGGAGCTGGAGCGCATCGTGAAGCTGTACGAGGCGTTTCGGCAGGCGCTGCTCACCGAGCTGGAGCATCGCAAGCAGCGCCAGCAGTGGTACCAGCAGCAGCACGGCAAGAACTTCTAACCCAACGACTCTTGTCGCCTTTCCCGAGGACACTTAAGAGCTTTAAAAGGTTTTTTTTTTCCCCCCCCACACTTAAAACTATGACAGAAAAGTGCTTTTGTTGAAAAGGCAGCTTATTTTTGTTGACGTTGCACCTTTGTTATTATCCTCTTGAATATTTTTCTACATGTATTATGTATTGTTTATAAAAATGAGAAACGTTTGTTAATCTTTTTTTCCCTACGAGGAGTAGTTTGTTATTCTGGAAACCAGCGCAGGGTTTCGTCAGAGACTCGATCCTGGTTTCTTTTTCCGTAGCCGTCAGCTGCAGTAGTAAGAAGCTGACCATATATAATTTTTAAAAGGGCAATAGATGCAACTCTGTGAAATGTTCTGGATTCGAAACGTCGTTCAAATCCAAACGAAGGGTTTGTGTGTGTTTCCCTGGGGAGCTGGAAGCCCTCTCTGGAGAGCTCGTTCGCAGCTTTAACCGGCGGTTCCTTTGCCGCCCGTGCTACAACCAGACAGAAAAGCCCATTTTATCCGAGTGCTTCACCAAAGCGAAGTCTGAGTTGCCTTATTTTTTACGGTGTTTGATACGCGGCTACTTGAGATTTATGAGTTTTCACAAATTGGTCAGAGGGAAATCCTGGTACCTCGGTGAAGACCAAGCCAACTTTTCATAGGTTTTTAAATCCGATGTAAACTGCATTTGATAAAACACAACCCAGGGCAGGGGAGGTCCCCGCGCTCCTGACCAGCCGGGCCTCGCCACCCAGCAAATCAGGGATGTCACAACAATTACTTATTTTTCTAACGAGTTTTTGTCCTGGATTAAAGCTTCCTTACTTGGGGAAAATTTGTAATTGTCCAGTTACCCTCTCCAGTATTTTCATTTGGTTCATGGATTGTCCTGAAATGTTATTTATGGATTCTTTTTAGTGCAATAAACATTGTTGCAGACAAAATACATTTCTTGTAAATCCTATTAATTCAATAAAAATCGTTTTGTTTAATGAATGATGGGTTGTCCAACTGATAGACTTTTTTTCCTTTTAGAACATCACATAAAGTGGTTTTATAATGTGAAAGTAGCTCGGGTTCTCTGAAGACAAATGTGGTTCTGATGCTCTGAGCATCTACCTTAAAATTAAAGCACCTCTCTGATCAATAACTTGCTTGTACAACCAACGTCTTAGGAACCAAAAGCAAACTTTAATAGTTCTGACGATAAAAGAATAAACCGTGGAACACACTTTCTATGCACTATAATGAATATATACACAGAAATACAGTGAAACTTGCTCCAGCACATATACAAAGTGATACTTTGTGCATCGGTTACGAACAGGAAAATCTGCTTTCCGCACAAGGTCATGAACATACCACAGCAGAAGTGCCCTTACAGCTTCTGATAAAGCAAGTTAATACATTTTTAATTATGTTTAATTAAATAGTTAATTGAAGAAAAAAATTGGTTATGTGTTACGGCTTGTTCAAGTACCCGAAAATAAGTTGGCTGTTGAAGAACTGCTAAAGTCTGGAAGATTTTTAGTTGCAATATCATGTCAGTTACGATTTCTTCGGTGAACTAATTAAGAAGGGGGAAAATAAGGCTTCATAAATTAGCCGGGAGGTAACGCTGGCTGTTACAAACCAAAAGCACTTTGGAGCCGCGGCAGTACCGCTATGTACATATGAACAGAACGAAAACCACGCCGGCGAACGCACACACCGAACCGAACCGAACTGAACCAAACCAAACCGAACCGAACCAAACAGCCTCGCTCTCCGCTGGGGCGGGAGCCGGGGGCCGTCCCCGGGGACTCTCACAGGTTCTTCCTGTCGGCGCCCTGGGCCGGCTGCTCCCTCTGTGCCGGGAAGGCCTGATGGTACAGGTGTCTGTGCGTGGCGGCCGCGCTGTACAGCTTGTACAAAGCCTGCGGGAACAGAGGGAGGGTCAGCGCGAGAGGAGGAGGAGGGTGAGCGCAGCCCCGGCCCCCCCGCTCCGTTCGGGGGGAGAAGAATTTTAATATTTCGTCTGGGTTACGGGAGCGGCTCCCTAGAGTTGGAATAAATCGGGGTTCACTCGGAATTTAAATTTCTACATCCTCAGCGCTTTGTTTTACAGCATCGCGCAGATACACACTGCAGCACGCGGAGTTTGCTACGGAACACGTACCTGCTTGGTCTAGATTATTTTCCTGCAGTTTTACCTTCTAATGTTGCCGTTTTCCACGTGTACCCGGGTGCACTTTCCCTGACAGAAAAGCCTTTTCCCTGCAGAACTAACGTCAGAGCCCAGTGGAGGCTCCGGTCCCCTGTGCAGAGGCTGAAACTGCAGCAAGGAACCGGGTGAGGGGTGGAAAGGCCCCCGGGGGTGTTGAAGGCGATGCCCTTGCAGCGTTTTGTGCTAATTTAGGCACAAGCCGGAGCAAAACCTGAGCTCAGCGAGGTTTGAGCTGCTCAGTGTTTCAGCACAGGGAGGTACCAAACCAGCCAACCCGGGCTGGCTGCTGCCAGAAGGGATGGGTTGGTTAGTTAACTACTTTTTAACTTCTGGAGAGATCAAATACGCTGCCCAGGCTCTGTGTTCCATCTGCTATGGGGTGGCTTTGCCCAAAAAAACAACACATGGCACATTCAGAGAGGCCTCGCCAAGCAGGGGGGCTCCTCAGCCGCACATCTGCACGGCTGGCGCTACAAAGCACCGTGGTGCTTCGGTGTGACCGCTCGGCACACCACGAAAACCCCCAAACAGATGCAGTGGGTGAAAAGATGAAAAATCCCCATCCTAACAAACGCTCCCCGCCCAAATCTCTCCCCGACTTGGCTTCCAGCGCCGCCGGGAGCGCAGCGCCCGCATTAACGCCCTTCCCCAAGCATCTGGGTGGCAGGGACCAGCGCGGTGCGGGGTCAGGACACCCCTGCATCCCCCGGGCTCCGCAAGCGCACAGCGATGTGCCCAACACGTGCACGGGGGCCGAGCAGCTTTTCCCCGGTGTCGCATGCGGAGAAAAGAGCCACTTACCTCGTTCGTGCTTCCCTGCGGAGAGGCATTGGGAAGGAAAAAGGAGGAAAAAGAAAAAAACAAAAAAGGCGTCTCTGTGTGTGGCACAGGCCCAGGGGAGCGCCCAGCGCCCACAGCATCGCCCGCTGCACCCAGCCCTCCTGCAGGACCCCCCCGCGGCTCCGCCACCCCCTGCGGTCCCCGCTTGCTCAAGCGCCCTGCTGGCTCCTGCGCAGCGATGGGCAAAGACGGGGCTTAAACACCACAGAACGGCCCGAAGGCACCCGGGAGGGTCCCCGAGCAAACAGCACCGAGCAGCGGCTGCACGGGACGCTCGGGCTGCTGAGGATGGGGCAGGCGGGACGAGTCCTGGGCTGCTCCCATTCTCCGTCCGCCGTGTTTTAAAGGCAACGACGGCTGAGCAGCACCCAGCCCAGGGATGAGGGAACCGAGTGAGGGTGGTGAGAGCCTGGCCCAGGTTCCCAGAGAGGTGGTGGCTGAACCATCCCTGGAGACATCCCAGGCCAGGCTGGACGGGGCTCTGAGCAACCTGAGCTGGTGAAGATGTCCCTGTCATGGCAGGGGGGGCACTGGGGGAGCTGGGAAGGTCCCTTCAACCCAAACCATTCTGTGACTCTATTATAAATGGTCATTTTTTTCCCCAAGCTCCAGCTGCAGGTCTCTGCAAGCAAACGTGGTTGCTCTCAATCAAAAAACTCGCTGGTAGATAAAAAGCAGAGAAGCTGTTGAGAAGAGCCATAGAGCACTAGAGCAATAAAACCTGCAGCTGTGGCTGGTGGCTCCTGAGGGCTGAGCAAACACTGAGCTCACCCAGCGGAGCAGGAGGCCATCGCAGCTGTTTCAGTGTTACCACAGAGTCATTTCGGTTAGAAAAGACCCTCAAGATCACCAAGTCCAACCATAACCCACCCCTGGCACTGCCCCATGTCCTGAGAACCTCATCTGTCTGTCCAACCCTCCAGGGATGGTGACTCCAGCACTGCCCTGGGCAGCCTGTTCCAATGCCCCACAGCCCTTTGGGGAAGAAATTGTTCCCAGATCCAACCTCAACCTCCCCTGCACAACTTGAGGCCGTTTCCTCTGCTCCTGGCGCTTGTTCCTGGGGAGCAGAGCCCGACCCCCCTGGCTCCAAGCTCCTTTCAGGCAGTTCAGAGATCAGAAGGTCTCCCCTCAGCTCCTGTTCTCCAGCTGAACCCCCAGCTCCCTCAGCCGCTCCCATCACACTTGTGCTCCAGCCCCTTCCCCAGCTCCGTTCCCTTCTCTCCACTCGCTCCAGCACCTCAAGGCCTTTCTTGGCGTGAGGGGCCCAACTCTGACCCCAGGATCCGAGGTTTGGCCTCCCCAGGTCCCATACAGGGCACCCAACAACCCTCAATGCAAAAGCCATTTCACAGAGGAGGAAAAGCCCCAGGAAACTCAACACTTAAGAACTTGGTGGGTTTTTGTCTGTTCGAAATCAAAGATTTTTATCCTACCTGGTCCCACAACGCCGCGGCCACTTGGTCTATTACTGCGCCCAGTTCTCTGTACTCCCCAGAGTATCTGATATAGGCCCAGGTGCACAGCGTGATCAGTGTCAAGCCCATGATCATGTTGCACAGACTGGCTATGATGTCCAAGCCAATGAAGCCGGTCACTCCAGCTATCACGTAAGTGATGAAGATGACCACGAAGAGCGTGGCGGGGGTGCGGGCGGCGTGGAAGATGTTCTTGCTGTCGTTGTGCTTGATGTACTGGACGTAGAGCTCATCGATCTCGTTCTCCAGCTGCTGGAGGTAGCGACGGCTGAATTCCTCCCCACCCATCTTCTTCACCCCGCGGAACAGCTTCACAGCCTCCTCCTTCAGCTCCACGTGCTTGCTCTGGAGGTCACTAGGTGCAAGGAAGGGTTTGTCCCCACCACAGACCTGCGTGGAAAACACGGGAAACGCAGTCAAATCAGTCCAGAAACCGCAGCTCCTGCGCTGGGCCGCGCAAAGCATCAGAATTAGGGCTCTCCAGACGCGGCGCTGCCCACCAGGAAGATCCGCAGGCCCGTGTGCCCATCTGGGACCGCTCTGCAAGGCGCAGGTTACATGGGGACAGGGGGTGTCTGCACAGCTCCCCAGCTCCACCCGCTCACAGCCCATGCACAGATCTCTGACAACACTGAGGACCCTGAACCCCCAGATGTTTTAGTCCATGGTATTTTCCTTCTGCTTCAGAGTACGGACCCGTGAGTTTTAAAACCCAGCTGACCACGCGGCTCTGCACCTTTTTACTGCCTAGAGGCAGCGATTTCCAATAACGATGAAGAGAGTGGAGCCTTGGAAGCAGCTGGGGACAGGCTGGGGTTTGAGCTTCACCTTAAACATCACAGCCAGCCTCCCAGCAGAGCTCAGAGATGGGCTGCCAGGGCAGGGCACGGTGAAAAGCCAGTTTTAATGACTTTTTCCCCTAATTAGCACCGGCCACAGCACAGGTTGCATGGTCACGCATCACGTTGTTGGGCTGGGGAACGCTGGGGATGCAAATTCAGCAGAGACCACGCAGTCTGCAAAAAGCAGAGGGATGAAACCACGAGGATTTGCCAATCACCCCCCCGTGCCACGGCGCCCTGGCGGGGAATCGCTCTCCTCCAGCCTGCGAAAATGCCCCTTTTCCACCATGAACGCAGGAGAGACCCCGGAACCCTGAACGTGCGGCACTGAACCAGTCCTGGCCACGTCCATCCAGGAGGTTTTTTACCAGGGAGGTTTCCCCCGGGCCAGGAGAGCCCGGAGACGCGGGCGCTGTGGAACAAGGGGCTCAGCACCACCCACCTCCTCCATCCTCCTGCTGTAGGTGTCTTTGGCCGTGGCAACTGCTGCTAAATTGTTGGCTTCTGCTGTGGCCTACGAGAAGGGCAAAAGGGTGCAAAGTTTAGCTGCAGGAAGTCAGGGTTAGGGAGTTTTAATTGCCACCGGCTGCCTGGGTACCTGTGGTCCAGAACCCTGGTGCACACAGAGAGAATGAAACAGTTCCCTTGTCATAGCCAAGCAGTCTCCCCAGCCACTGACCAAAGCCAAAGCAGATCATCCTGTATTTATACACCACATCTCCTCAGTCCCCCCAGGCTAAAGCCCATGTGAAGAGAGGATTCCTACCCTCTGAGCCACAGCAACGAGAACTTTGGCTTCAGCTGTGGGAAACGGCAAGAAAACCAGATAAAAGTCACATGTAAACAGGCACAGCTGTGACCTCCTGCAAAGCTGCCTGGCTGGGAGAGCAGAGCTGCGGCCCGTGTGGGGCACTGTCACCTCCCTGTGTGGGGCACTGTCACCTCCCCATGTGGGGCCACCACAGCCCAGGACAATATGATTTACCTGCGGGGGAATAATTCCAGCCAACACTGCAATTGCTAAGCCCAATCAGACCCTATTACCACCAAATACTTCCAGAAAGGGCTGGGTTTGGGGTTGTTACACTAAGGTATTCGAAAGAAAATCACAGAAGAGCCAACGTGTCCACTAACTGGACACCTCTGATGATTGATTGGGAATTAATGGCAATTACAGCTCACCTACCTGCAGCATGGACTTGGGGTGTGGCAACTCTTCCCCTTGGTAGATCTTTATGTACGCCTGCAAAACAGCGCACAGCAAATGAAATCACGCTGAACACGGCGTTTGGGAGCAACACGCAAACACCCCCCCAGCTCCAGACACGGCTTTAGGAGGACACTAAAGGCACGGGAGGAGGTTCCTGGCACGGGATGGCTTCAGCAGGCCATGATCTGTCAGAAAACGCTCCAGGACGACTCCTTAGGTGGCCAGGGTTGGTCACTCAAGGCTCTCGCTCCACCATTTATGCTCAAAACCTCTGCTATCGGATTTGCACCCAGCTTCGGCCTTCAGTGAAGGAGAAAGAGCCAGAGTCGGGTAGCCCCGGAGAGCAGGTGGTGAGAATTACTCACTGATATCTTCAATTTAAATATCCCTGTAGTCATGACAACAAAAATAAGCTTTTTTTTCGGAAGGTGATGGGAATCGGGCCCTCAGCCCACCTGCCCCCGGTTCTCCAGGGGAGGGGAGCAGCCCTGTCCGCTTCTTAGGCTCACTGCCTGGTCAAATATAACCTCAACACGGAGGTGTCTGCTTTCTGCAGCTGTGAGAGTCAGGACCACTAGCTAGACCAAAACATCTCCTCCAGCCCCCATGTGCCGGCCTGCCCGCTGCCGCTTTCCTCTTCAATTACACTAAAAAGTGCAAGCGTGCAGCAGAGTAATAAGCCAAATTTCTCTTAAATAAGCCAGTACCTTAAAATACTCCACAAGGCCCCGGCAGGTGATATGGTTTCCATTGATCTCCTTCACGTCCAGGCTCTCGGGACTAAGAAGCCAAGGAATCAAAATCTTCAAGTTCTTGATGAACTCATCATCTATTTCTGGAAACAAAACCCAATGTTGTCAGTATCAGCCCAATGTCAGACACGAAACAAGAGCAGGAGAATCAGGCCAGAGACTCCGACACCCTCTAATTTCATGATGTGAGCACTAAGAAATGATCGTGGCCCCAGTTAAATTGTTATTTAGCCCACGGACAGAATATACAGCTGTGCACAGATCCAGCTGTGCACAGATCCACAAACCAGCATCATGGTCTCAAAAATACTTGTACAAACACAAACGTGACTGCGTGGAGAAAAAAACCCTGCTTTTGCTGATGGGGCCGGTAACGTGCAGGCAATGCTGACAGCCAGAGAGCAGCATCTTCTCACCTGGACACACACACTCCCTGCAAACCACGATCTCTAGCGCACAGGGCACAGACACTTGCTGTTCTTTCCCTGTTTGTGCCACTTCAGCAGAGGCAGATTTATCTCCTAACAGTCATTCTTACCGTGTCATAGCGTCTGGCATCCATTTACTGCCATTTAAATTAAACTGTACAAGGCTGGAGATGGAAAAGACTGTGCAACATGCAGGCATTCGGAAGGTAAGCAGAGAGGGGAAGTTTCCCCACATTTCTTCCCATCAGAGCTCAAAAAGCCGAGTGCAGCTTCGAGGGAACGAGAAAATTGTGTCAAGAAGCCGCCGCTGCCAACTCCTGTGTCAGCTCTGCCCCCACCGCTTGTTCAGTGTCTGAAATCAAGGGGGAACTACCAGAGACGGGCTCAGTTTCCCCCGGCCGCCTCCCGCCGCTGCCTCGCTGTCCTGCTTGCTGGGTGCCAGAACAAGCCTGATCAGCAGCCAGACCAAAGCAGAGAAAAAGCAACGTCTTTCTGTCCACTAATTTATTTTCAGTGACTTACGGACCACTTTATCGCTAAGATTGCAAGCAGCCTGGAACCAGCAATGCTGGTGAGCAGATGGTTCGTAACAACTAACTAAAAAAAATCGGCAGCATGTGGCTCCTTTGAGGGTGGAGAATCTCACCACAGCTTTTTTACCTTCCCTATTTTATTTTTACCTGTTGTACCAAGTCTGACCTGTAGGGAAAGAGCTGATCAGGTAAGTCAGATTAAATATTCCTTGGAAAGCTTGTCAAAGTGAAATAATATTTCCTTGAGAGCATGTGTAACCAGCCTTTCATGGAAAACACTTATAGAGGTTTCAGGAACCAGCGGGACAGCCTGCCAGGGTATCTAAAGTACCCGTTTAAAAACCAGACCTTTGCCTTCATACCTTTCAGTTTTCCATCAAAATTAGGGTTGGTGGCGACTTTCAGGCCGGGGTGAGGTAAGAGGAAGCAGGAGATTTTGGTGAAGCAGGAATGGATGTGCTTTCTGACGTTCTGCAGCTCTTCATGCTGATTTCCCGAGACCTGCGAGAGAGCAGTTTGGGGTCAGGGGGTTTCCTTTTGATGGGGACACCGGTGACACGGGGCGAGCGGTGCTGGCAGGAGCAGGGGGTGCTGCAGACTGGCTGCTCACAGCAGGGAGAGCACAAGGACAAGGACAAGGTCTCAGCTCCTCCAGCGACCGAGGGACCAGTGTATCTCCGACCACGTGCCCTGGGGCATGTTACTATCGTTTGGAAAACGTGCATGTCCACGTATGACTGGAATACAAGAACAGTTGGGATTTCCCACTAGGGCCTTTCTTGTCTCCCCTTTAATTAGGTCTCTGCACTGCCAAATCACCCATGTGTTTCCTGATTAACCCCACTGGAGCCCTTGCCCACCACTGTAAAACTACCTGTGACTAAACCATCGCTCCTGCTCCCTAGGGAAGGTGCTGATTCCCACCTCCAACGCCTCTCCCAGCTGCTTCCAGTAAGAGACCCCAGGGAGCCTGGGCTTGAGCAGAAGCCTCGCACAAGCGGCATCAGCCCTCTGCTGAACGTAGGAGGGGAATTCATAGAGTCATAGAATCATTTTGGTTGGAAAAGACCCTCAAGATCATCGAGTCCAACCATAACCCACCCCTGGCACTGCCCCATGTCCTGAGAACCTCATCTGTCTGTCCAACCCTCCAGGGATGGTGACTCCAGCACTGCCCTGGGCAGCCTGTTCCAATGCCCCACAGCCCTTTGGGGAAGAAATTGTTCCCAGATCCAACCTCAACCTCCCCTGGTGCAACTTGAGGCCGTTTCCTCTGCTCCTGGCGCTTGTTCCTGGGGAGCAGAGCCCGACCCCCCTGGCTCCAAGCTCCTTTCAGGCAGTTCAGAGATCAGAAGGTCTCCCCTCAGCTCCTGTTCTCCAGCTGAACCCCCAGCTCCCTCAGCCGCTCCCATCACACTTGTGCTCCAGCCCCTTCCCCAGCTCCGTTCCCTTCTCTCAACTCGCTCCAGCACCTCAAGGCCTTTCTTGGCGTGAGGGGCCCAACATTGACCCCAGGATTGGAGGTTTGGCCTCCCCAGTGCCAGCACAGGTTCGGTCACTGCCCTGGGCCTGCTGGCCACACCAGTGCTGGTACAATTTCTGATATTTCAGCCTCTTAAATTGCCTCTTCTGTGATTTTAAGGCACTGGAGAAGAATGACAGTGACCAGCACCCCTGTGCACAGCCGTGACCACCCAGCTGAGCCCTCCCTGCTGCTGGTGCCCTGTGTCCCATTCCCTGCTCCCCAGCACCAGCTGTCCCCAAACCGAGGTGTCACCCTGCGCAGCCTCCATCCCCACCAGTGACGGCAGCGTGTCGTCCCTGGGTCACAAGCCACATTTGCCTCTTCCTCCTCCATCCCCCCGAGCGTAGTCCCAGGCTGCCCCTGCTCATTAAACAAACCCAGGGCAGAAAGAACGAACCTTCAGCCGCTTCTCCAAAAATCTTGCGCCGCCATCAGATCCATAGGAAAATTCATAGGGGAAGCTCCAGTCACGAACAAGGAATATAAGGGACTAGAAAACAGAGAGAAACACACGGGGTCAGTGCCAGACGGTACCTCCCAAGCCAAAGTTACCGGTTGCCCCGGCTCAGAAAAACTCGTCTGTCAAAGGCATTGCTGTTGTTTGCTGCCAATCACAGAACCAGGGGCAGCTACGTGAGATGTGTAACTGCTGAATATTATCAAACAGGGGCTCACAAGGGGGCTCAGGGCCTCCTGCACGTGTGGTTGTGTCCTACGAGGGGGAAAGGGCAGCAAACCCAGGACCGCTGCACAGCTTTGCTGAGCAGCACTTGGATCCCCTGGCTTGAAACCAGCATCAAGCATTTAAACTGCAAAACAAGAAAAGAGGTTTTTGCTAAGCAGGACAAAAGGCAACGAGCTCCCTAATTCCAGCCACATTTAGTTCCATCCTATGGGAATTTTACAGGCCCGTTTTTTCAGCCTTTTTCACCGGGCAGCCTTCCAGACAGACTTTTAATGAGAAGCAGATGCAGGATAATGGGGGCGAATAAGAAATCGCTGGCTTTTGTAATCTTTATTGAGGCATTCAAAGTTCCTATGCAATAAATAAATAAATACCAGTAGGCTCAGCTTTTCTTCTTTAAAAAAAATAAGATGTTTTCAGAAAAAATCCTGTCTCCAGTGTCTCATCTGTGCCAGGGACCTACGTTTCATGTACCAAATGTGTGATTTGGGGGGAAGCCCTGAGCGCCGAGGGTCTGGCGGAGCTGCCAGCGTTCCTCCCATGCACATGAATAAGCAGGTCAGCGAGTGGAATCCATTCCATTGGAATTTCCCTAAAAACTGTCTATGTTTAGAACAAAGATTTAGTGAAGGGAGGGAAAATATTTCCTCTCCTTATTTCTCTTCCACGGAACATCAGGAATGGTTGAAAAAAGAGCGAGCGCAGCGAGCTGCCCATTCCGAACTGCACGACGGCACCCACGAGCTGTTTCAGGACACGCTGTTCTTCCGAAGACCATGAGATGTTCAGGAGACAAGGCTATGTTTAGGACTTTTCCACAAACACATTATGTATGCCTCGCACTGTTTGACTCGGGAATTATTTTCTTTCTTTTTTTTCTGAAGCAAAATTGTTCCAGACGTGCTGGTTTTACCACCACCCTTAACCCAGCAAATCGGCTTTGCTAAACCGTCACGACCAGGAGCGGCGGCTGGTGAGGGCACGTTATGCTGCGAGGACACACCGAGGAGACGTTTCCGAAGGGAAATGTTCATTTTCCACTGCCAGGCATTACTTTCCTTCCAGCAGGATCAATGCGACTGCCTCGACACCAATGCTTTCTCCGCACTCCCTGCTTGGCAGCGTTTTCCCATAGGGAGCCCTTTTCCAAAGCCTCCCTTACAAATTTGTATATTTAAGGACAAAAGGGGTCCAGTTTGTTTGACTTCTAGGCATGGAACCTCACCCAAGAAACTCAAGCTGCAAACTCTTCTTCAAAGCGAGCTCTGCCGCTAGCGGAGAGGCCCCTGCGTCACCCATTAAGCCACCCCAACCGTTAAATTGCCCCCTCATTAAGGACGTGCTCCTGATTGCTACTCTGACACTGAGCTGCACATCACCTCGTCCTCCCCGCTGCAAAAGCCATTTATTCACCATCGCCCTTCTCCTGCTTCCCGAGCCAAACGCGAGGCTGTGTTTACAAACACGCTTTGCGACACGGACAGATCTCCACTGCTCACCTGGCCACATCACCACCCATCCTGCTGCCAAACTCTATCACATCCACAAAGGTTACCACCAGTCGTTTGCTATTTTTCCCCAGATCATTAATGAAGATGACAGGGAATCAGAGACCCCAAGGAAACGCTTCTGAAGGAGGACGATTCCCTATTAAAATCAGTTCATTGTGCTCTGTCATCTATCCGTTAATGAGTTTTTAATCCATTTAGAATGGATTAAACCAGACAGTGCTGACTTGGTATGTTGTTCACTTGCTTTTAATCAGCATCATAGGGAGATAAGGCTACAGAAGGCAACATCTCATGACAACAGTTCCGTTTATCAAGCGAACTCACAGTCTTTAAAAATTGATAATGGGATTGTTTGACAAGACTTGCTGTCCACAAAACTGTGGACTTGACAGCAGTTACATCTTTGGTAAAATCAGAGCCTGCTGTTACAGTCCTAATGACTTAAGCATATTTAAAAGTTTCCCCTTGCAGCCTCCGCTCTACTGATGGAAGTATTTCACTCTCGCCGAAAGATTTGGCTACATTATCCTGATAGTTTTAAAATAAGGAACAGAAATATTTATTTAATGCCTGGCTTTTTCTGTACCGTGTTACAATTTTCTCCTAGCTTTTGCTACTACAAATCATATATTACCGGCAGCTTTCATGTCATTTATCTGCCCATGCCAGCATCCTATATACCCTCAAAGCTCCCCCAAACCTCAATTTGTCCATTTGTTATACTTTTTAACCTTTTAATTTCATTTCCCATTCCTGACCACAGACACTCTATAAACCCTCAGGGCCTTCTAGCGTGGTGGTGAGGACAGCAATTCTCTTTTTATGTTGCAAAGCAAAATAACTGTAACCCGCTCCCAGTTAGGATTTGCACTTTTACAGCGTGTTTTCTTTGCTGCTGTTTTCCACTTTGGGAAGCTCATCTTTGGGAATCCCCATCCAGCTGCCCCTGTGGGTGCCAGCTGGAAGCTGGACCAAGCCACTGGGGCTGCCAGAGAGCATTTGGTTAATGAACAACTTGTCCAGGATAAAGCTGAGCCCCGCAGACAGTGTTTCCTTTCTATTTACCACCCAGATCATGCAATGAGCCCCACAGCTCCGTTGAGGTGTGGGGACACATGGGGACCCCGCAGTATCGCTCCCTACGTCCCCGCTCGCTGCCCCACATCTGATCCCACAGACCTCAACAGTTCCAAACCTCATCAGCCACTTCGCAGCCGCCCAGGAACACAGGGTTCGGTGCAGCCATAGTCATAGGATCATTTTGGCTGGAAAAGACCCGCAAGACCATCGAGTCCAACCATAACCCACCCCTGGCACTGCCCCATGTCCTGAGAACCTCAGCTCCGCCTGTTCATCCCCTCCAGGGATGGTGACTCCACCTGGTCTCTTTTTGTTATCCACCTTGCTACTGGAAAGGGCTGTCACAACCCACCATCCTCACAGCTCTGGTGTCCAGGCCAAGCTCTTGTTTGCCCAATGCTCTCCCTTATTTGAAGGCCAGCTTCTCACAAGTTGGGAAGCAGCAGGGTGAACAGATATCCCTTATTTCAAGTTAAAACCCCACTTAAACAGAGCCTTCCCACAGCTGTGCTGTCACTCCCAAGAGCTCTGACCTAATCCTCATCCTTTCACTTCACCAGGAGCAGGATTCCCGGGGCAGGCGGGTTCAAACCTCTCAGAGCAACGGCTGGACAGAGTCCCTGGGTGACAGCGTGACAAACCTGCTGCAAAACCTGACTGCTTTCCAAGCCCAGCAGGACATCCGGCAGGACAGGGCAGAGCTCTCAGGATGGCAAGGGTTCAGAGGGGAAAGAAAGAGGGACGTTGGATGTATTTGGAAGCCTCTTTGGGGACAAAGAAGCACAAAGCCTTTGTTTTGTGCAGCTGAGCCAGTCCCCAGGCATCCCCATCTCCTCCTCCTCCTGCAAACTGCAGTGACACCTCGTGGTGAAGCCAATCGGATCGGGGCCAAGCCACCGCGGTGGAGAGGACATCAGAGCCACGAAGGTGCTGAAGGGAGTGGAGCATCTGCCGTGTGAGGAAAGGCTGAGGGAGCTGGGGCTCTGGAGCTTGGAGAAGAGGAGACTGAGGGGTGACCTCATTGATGGGGATCAATATGGAAAGGGGCAGTGTCAGGAGGATGGAGCCAGGCTCTTCTGGGTGACAACCAGTGATAGGACAAGGGGCAATGGGTGCAAACTGGAACACA
>VWYH01010297.1:155971-170335 GCA_013399365.1 Pampusana beccarii
CTGTGATTCTGTGATCATGCAGTGGCCAGGACCCTCGGACTCACCTGGAAAGGTTTCAGGAACGTCTCCTCCATGGCCAGCCGGCCGTACTCGGTGAACAGCTGGAAGAAGAAGCAAAGAACAACAGGAGTGTCAGTCTGCCAGTCGGCACAATGGCTGCGGCCACAGGCAGAGCAGCAAGGGACAGTTGGTGACAGTAGCCAGCAGCAGCAGTTGCAGAGCTGGAACAGAATGTGGCTGTGGGCTCTGGGTTGAGAGGCACCCAGAGCTGTTACGGACAACCCCGGCTGAGCCCCCACGTGAAAGATCTCAGCCTGGAAGTTTTGGCTGCCAAATCTGTGAAAAACGGCTCAAATCAGCTGCTTGGTGTTGCTTTCACACCAGCCAGAAACTTCACGTGCTAGAGGGGACTGCTGGAGCCCCGCTCGCTTTAAAGAGGCCAAGAAGAAGCGGAGATGAATTCAGAAATAAGTACTTTCCCTGCAGACCCCCACTGTGCAAAGACTGTAAAGATCAGCCTCCCAGCAAGATTTGAAGGCTCTCCAGTCTCTCTGGACTGTAAATTCTAACTGAAGGCACAATAATGTATTTCACAGATGCCTAAAAATGGGTCAACTTGTTAAACAATAATGGCTTAAAATCCAAACTGAAAGATCAGAGTCGCATTGGGCAAGTTCAATGTTTAAAAGGCATTGTTGTTAAAAATATTTACTGACTGAAATGATACAAAATTCTTCGTCCAGCTGTACTTTTGCTTTTCTTTTTTCTTAAGCTCCTGGCAAAACCTACCTAACCAATCAATTAAGCATCTAAAGAGAAGAGAAAGCTAGAGGTAATACCAGGAAATGGAAATAAGAAGAGATACCGCCCTCCACTTTGCAGCAGGCTCATGTGCAGCTGAAGGCCATCACCACATCTCCTCTCTGGCACTTCTGTCTCAACAGCCTCGGTTCTTTCAGCCTCCCTGTGTCCCCAGCCCCTGTTGAAGCATGAGGCACAGCCACAGGCCACTGCCAGCTCCACAGGCCACCAGCCGTGAGGAAGACACACGTCCCAGGGACAGGAACAGTCCCTGCTGGTGAGCGTCCCACTGAGCACCCTGCCAGGGGACCCAGGCCCCCATGAAGCCATGAGAGCATAGAGAAGACAGGTTTCAACCCCAGCGACTGTTCCTCCATGTCCGTGAACCAATATAGAATCACGGAATCACAGAATTGTTTAGGTTGGAAAAGACCCTCAAGATCATTGAGTCCAAGTGCTACCCCAACCCCTGGCACTGCCCCATGTCCTGAGAACCTCATCTGTCTGTTCAACCCTCCAGGGATGGTGACTCCAGCACTGCCCTGGGCAGCCTGTTCCAATGCCCCACAGCCCTTGGGGGAAGAAATTGTTCCCAGATCCAACCTCAACCTCCCCTGGCGCAACTTGAGGCCATTTCCTCTCGTCCTGTCAGCTTGTGAGTCAGAAGAGACCAACACCCACATCGCTACAACCTCCTTTCAAATGAGAGTTGGGAAACTGAGAAACCTTTTGTAGCTCCAAATGTGAAAGTGCCTTTCCAGGAACGACAGGTGCTGAGCTCTTCTCTCTGGTGACCAATGACAGAACGCAGGGAATGGCAGAAGACGTGCCAGGGAAGGTTTAGGTTGGACATTCAGAAAAGGTCCTTCACCCAGAGGTGCTGCACACTGAACAGGCTCCACAGGGAGGGGTCACGGCCCCAACCTGACAGTGTTCAAGAAGAGACTGGACAAGGTGCTCAGACACACGGGGTGACCTGCGGGGTGTCCTGTGCAGGGACAGGAGTTGGACTCCATGATCCTGGTGGGTCCTTCCAGCTCAGGACATTCTATGATTCTATAATTTCTCAAGCACCACAGCTTGCAAGTGCAGAGTGTAACCCAGACACCCCGGTGCTGCAGAGCAGCGGGGACAAGGGTCTTACCTGCAAGTGCTGCAGATCATCCTCCTGCACGTTCTGGGACAAGTTATAAACCTGCATTTAAAAACAAAAACGTCAGAGCGCTCAGAATGACCTCTCCTTCGGGCCAACGCATGCGTTGGTGTGGTTAAAGCCTGCAGTAGCATGGGGACACAGTCCAAGTCCCAGCTGGTCCATGGTGCCGGTACAAGCCAGGCCCCAAACACGGCTGGACTGCCGGACAGACTCCCACTGTCAGACAGACGGACGCTGCTGCTCCCTGTGCAGAAAAACACTCCGGCATGGGAGCAGCAGGGGGCTGATGTGACCCAGCCTGGAAGTCTGTCAGCTCCAAATAATATTCCATTTTTATGACGTGCTGAGCTCCGTACCAAGATTCCATCCCATCAACACCGCGCTCCAAGAGCAGGGGCCGGTCGGTAGGAAGGGAAGCCCTTGGGGTGAGGTGAGGAGATGAGACTGTTCCCTGTGACGATGGAATCGTGTGGATCCTGCCCTCAGTGCAGCCAACGCGATGGCCTTTGTCTCTCCCACCAAACGCCCTGGCTGGCTGCTGTGTTAGGCTGGTGCAAAGCCACTGGGCTTTTGCCACCGTCTTTTAGGAAGCGATTCCTGCAGACATCCCCCTTCTTACCTGGATCGAACTGATCATTGTGCTAAGGGCAAACACGGTGGCCGAATCCCGCAGGGTGGACTGGCTGTCAAAGGTCCCCTGCGTATCCATCAGCAACACTGCGACCTGAGGGGCAGAAAGCTCCACGTCAGCTTGGATGCACCCATTCAGCATCTGCATCCAAGCAGAATCACTCTCGAATGCCAAAGGGGCGCGGGGGGTGAACATCAGCTGCATTATTGTGCTGGGAATCTCGCTGCTTCTGGCTCAGACTCATACTTGGTGGAGGACAAAGGAAAAGAGCAGCAAATACTTGCTGTTAGTGTGGATGGGTCTTTTGCTGAATCTGCATTTGCTTCATGTCACAGAAGCCAAACACAGCAGCATATTGCATCTCCTTAACCCAAAACACATTGAGCCAGTATTAGAAATCACACTGTGAATAATTCAGTGTCACTTTGGTGTTGGGCTCTTTGTTAAAGAGTAGATGAATACAAATATTCCTGGCTATAAGGTGAATTTGCAACATGCCCTGAAATACAGTTTGCATTGTATTTGATCACCCTGAACACTCCATTTTACAGCTACTGCTCTAAGAAAGGAGAGTAGTCTGCAAGGATCTCAGATTCGAGATCTATGGGAATAGCACAGAAATAAACGCTGGGCCGCCCACAGTTAGAGGGACACCTAGAGATCGTATCAGGGACACCCAGACATCACAACAACTCATCGCATTAGTCCCATTCATGCTAAATATGGGATTGAAGACCTTCTCTATACTTGTGGAGGCATTTGAGCCATGCAAAACAAGGCAGGAGAGTCTTACGAAAGCTGAAAGAGAAAACATATCTGACCAGCAGCAGAGAGCTGTGCCACGGAGAAGCACCCACCTTTTTACCATCGGGCTTGTCCACCAGGAAAACCTCGCTCCATATCTGAATGCCGGTCGTCTCCCTCTCAGAGCCTCCCCGCCAGGAGAAACCAGTCAGAGGCTCGTTGTAATCTCCAACCCAGTCCACCGCCTCCTGCAGGGAGGAACACAACTTGCTGGGTTCTCATCTCACTTTGATTTTACACCTTTCCTCTGTGCTCCCTTCACCCCAGCACTGGCGAGGGGCAGCCCCTATAAGAGAGATTTCCTGCAGGGCAACAAATGTGAACATCTCTGCTCCAAAATCAAGAGTCCAGTAGAAACCCACCCATGCACGGGGCTGTGGAAGGATCTGCTCTATTTGATTTTGTGAAGCCCATGCTAACGAGAGGCATGAGCACCCCCAAAACACCAAACCAATGTCTTGTCCAGCTCATCCCTGCGTGGTAGATGGGAGCAATGGGCAGCAGCACTATACCTTATTGTACATGTACCGCAGCATGAAGTCCATCAGGAACGATTTTCCTTTTCTAAAAGCTCCAGCGACGGAAACGGCCACGACCTCTTTATCCCTGACAGCCTCTGCGAGGAGGATGCGGTTGAGCGCAGCTTCATCCAGTTCGAAGGAATGGTCATCTTTGACAATGAGGACTTGCACTGGTCCTGCCTTCCTCACCGACTCCTCCTCCTCTGAGCTCCACTCGTAAGTCTTGTCTGAAAAACTACCTGCATAAACAAATAAAACAAGGGTTGTTAGGTTCGTTCTTCTGCAAAGTGCAGAAACACAGACAGCAGGGCTGGACAGGGTGGTAACAGAATCACAGAATCACAGAAATTTAGGGATCAGAAGGGACCTCGAAAGATCATCCCCCGGCCAGAGCAGGAACACCCAGCTGAGGTTACAAAGAGGTGTCCAGGCGGGTTTGAATGGCTGCACAGAAGGAGACTCCACAACCTCCCTGGGCAGCCTGGGCCAGGCTCTGCCACCCTCACCATGAAGAACTTTCTTCTCATATTTAAGTGGAACCTCCTGTGTTCCAGTTTGCACGCATTGCCCCTCGTCCTATCATTGGTTGTCACTGAGAAGACAGGCCTGCTAGCCCAAATTTCCACCCCAAACCAGCATCGTTCAGAGCAGATATCTGTCGAGCCAGTCCTCAGACATCTCACTGGAGACTCCTTGCTGCTTTGGGGCCATCACTTTTTGTCCTACAACAGTTGACGCGGAGAACACATCACCCTCTTCTTGCCTGCACCAACTTCTTACACACCAAAGCCTGTTGTAATGCCTCCACTAATCCCAACACAGGCCACACCACCTCTTTTAGCTTTCTCTCTGCTCATCCAAACCCCGCGATCATCCCTTTGGTACCACGTCGTGCATCTGACTGTTCTCCTCTGGACTCCCCAGCATTAAGCTGAGGTATTTATAACGTCTCTATCAAAGGACGTTGCCTCGGTGCATCCTGTGCGGCTGCTGTTTCTGTAGCAACCGCAGAGCCCTGCTCATCCGCTGCCTGTGCTAACGCTCAAAGCATCATCTGCTGCCATCGACCCCATCGACAGCGTCCCTAGGGACAGGGGAGAAGTGACAAGCACGTTCCTGTTGCCGAGCGTGGGTGCGGGGACCGAACGCTGGGGTACCCCAGCGTTCGGTCCCCGCACCCACGCTCGGCAACAGGAATGTGCCCAACAGATGTGTCACCCCCCCAACCGAGGCAGCTGGAATTATCATTAAGGGAGTGGAGCATCTCCCTTATGAGGAACAGGTAATGCCGCAATACGGGAGGCGGATGCGCTGTAAGACCTGCGACCTCCGGGGGTTTTCCTTCTCTCGGTTCCAAACTTTGCCCAGCAAAGAGATGCCCAAGGCGATGAATCGTGTCAATCAGTCGCCTACACGTGAGATCTCGCCAGCGATGAAGGGAGCGAGTGATGGATGGGAAATTCCCCCATATTTCTACAAAATCTGCCCGTTTGTTGGCTCAGGCTGCAACTTGGGGAGCCCCAAGTTAAATCTCCTCGGTCCCTGTTTCAGACCTTGACCTTGGGGACCCAGTTTTGAGCCAGTTTCAAAGCACAAGGACTATGTGTGCACATGCTAAAAGGCAAGCTATAAATACCAAGAGGAATCGGGTTTGCCCATTCTGGGCCTCTTTATAAAGAAGCTTCCAGCAGCAAGTTCATATTTGAAATAACAGCGGTGCTTTTGTACGAGTTTCTGATTTCCTATGATCCTGCGATGAAATATTGGGATCATTAAGCTGGTTGCTAGGGGATTTCTGGTGGCTCTCAGACACATACTACGAGCTTTCTTTGCTCACAGTTGAAAGACAAAGATCTTTTCTTCCCGATGCTCGGAGGGTTTTTAACAAAACAAAAGTCCTCCATGCTCTGAAACGTTAGATTCCCCACCAGACGGCAGCAGTCGCAAACCAACACCACCCAACTCCCTCCAAACACCAGCCCCTGCCCCACTTTGCTGCTTAGGGGTCTCCAGGGAAAAATAAAACAAAACGACGTTATTTCAAATACACAGACCCAGGATCCAGGCACACATCATTCAACGACTCGAGAAAGGCATCTGAGAGCGGTGGGTCGGTCCTCGTGCTGCCATTTCCAGCACTAACATCTCCCCAACACATTAAAATCTCCCCAACATGTTAAATCTCCTCAACATGTTAAATCTCCCCAACATACACCAAAGGGTCACAGGCTGCCGTGCTCTTTTTAAGCATTGCCATGCTGCAAGTGCCTTAGAAAGTCTATGCCAAGCAAACCTCTCCCGCGGTGTTGCCAAACGCCCTGCTCAGCTGAGTCCGATTTTTTATTCTTTTTACAGCTCCACAAAGCGGACGGTGGATCCTTGCATAGGATGTGACTCACGGCAGAGAGAGGAAAAAATGTGTAAACTAAATTAAATCTAAATGTTTCTGACTGTAGCCAAGCCAGGGGGCGTGCGGGTGAAATCGCGTTTTACCCATCCCACACAGGCAGTCAATGGGAGCGCCCAGCTGGGTACCAAGATGGGCACAAACTTCCATGGGACCAGGTTTTCCTTCAAAACATCAGAATCTGTAAGGACCACCCTTTTTTTAACAGATATTGAGAGATCTGGGGAGGACGTCTCCAGACACAGCCCAAAGCAGCCATGCTGTGCTAAGGGACACCAGGAAAACCGGGCTGTCTGCACCACACCGGGCAAACCCCAAAGTATTATGAGTAGGATATGTTGATTTGCCAGTTCATTGGAAATATCAGGAGAAAAGGCATTATATTAAGCAGGTATCTGAACTAATTTCTGCCCTGTTATCTCTGCTTCTCTCATGTACGCCCTCTGCAGACAAAACTGCCTTTTATATTCATTTCCACGTGATGAAACTTCTGTGTTCTGTTTATTAGATTATCTGCTGTACCGAAGAGCCAGAGATTACCTTATAAAATGACTGCGCAAAACTGGAAAGCAATTATTTTAATTGGTCTTTCCGGTATAAATTAGTTATCTGCGTTGAAGGAACCAACAGCAAAGCATCATCTGGACAAAAAGGAAAAGAAGGAGAGCTCAGCGTTCCTAAACACACTGTGGTTTTCACTCGTTTTCTAACTCGACTCCTCCTTCCTGTCGGCTCTCCCGGCGCTTTGCAATTACGTCAATTCTCAGGCTGCTCATTCAGAAATCACCAGGATACGGCTCCTTTTCCCCATTTCATAACAGCTCATTTCCACGACTCTAAAGCAGGGTGGAATCCACGTCTCTGTTCCATACGGTGATTCAAAGCGGAAAGGTGAAGGAGATCAGAGTTTGCATTCACACAGCAACAAGGAAATGGCTCCGTTCAGGCAGGTAGCCCCAAAACACAGGACTTACACCTCGCTTTATTAGAGTTTAAGAGAAAAATAACGCATTCTTCAGCTGCCCTAGGATTCACTTTTGGTTTAAATTAAATAAATTAAACCAGCACATTTCATACTGCGCCTGGGTACAGACTGACTGCCAATGTCTAATGTATTTAAGCTCCTACGGAAGAATAAATTAGATAAATTACATGTCACTAATTATGCAACATACCTTTGCTGAGCGCTTGCTTAAGCCTGTTCTTCCTTAGCTATGGAAGAACAGATCACAGAAATGCTGACTGCTTTCCAGAGCCCAACTAATAAAGTCAGCTTTTCCCTTAAATGAGTTTGCACAATAAATACGTTTCGTTCCAGGGAATGAAATGCAGACGTGACCCATCATCTGTGCAAAGACAGGCTGCCTAACCCCTGAGAAAGCCAATTTGCAGCCCTCTTCTTGTGCTCTCTGGGATCCCAGGAGCCTCACCTATCCAAGCACTGCCCACGAAAAGGCAGAGGCTGCAGCCTGGGCCATTATTTCCCCCCCAGAATACACAGACATCATGCGGTGCTGCTATCCTGAGGGTATCTGAACCAAATTACTTTACTGTGTGGAAAAACAGAGACTACATGAGAGAAAATAGAGGTTTGATGGGAAGCTTTCACTTGTTGTTACTTCCCTGGAATGGAGTGTACCTTACCAGCAGCTCTCTAGGGATTAATTCGATCAGCAGCGATAGCTGCACGGATCCTTTTCGAAGCTGTGTTCACCCCAGCCGTCTACATTACAAACGTATCACGGCACCACCAACAATAGGACAAGCCAAGCACCGAACAGACCGTACAGTCAGTGATCCCTCTGCGCACTCTCCAGAGAGCTTCGGCTTATCGGCCCTCCGCAGACGGCGCTGGCAAAGAAAGACATCGCCCCCTAAGCCGCGGTCCCCCTTGCACTTATCGCATCCAGCGCGGCTGCTGCCGCGACACGAGTTCTGCTCGCTCTATTCATGCTGAACTACCTCCTGCCGCACAACAGCGACGGGAGGCCGGGAAAGGCAGCATCGCTTTGAGCATGCACCAGGCACCCTCTCCTTGTCGCCGAGACAGGCTTGCGCAGAGCTCTGCGTCTGATCCGGCTAACGAGCGAAAAACGAGAAAGAAAGCACTGAAGCAATAGCAGAGGGGATGTTTTAGAGCAATAACCTGTATCGATCCTGCACAAAGGATGCTCAGCTGCATCCCGAAGCGCTCCCGGCCAGCTGTGAGTTGGCAATTCCCCCAGCGCGGGGCTGCCATCGGGTGTCTAGACTGAGGTGCTCCTGGGAGACGGTGTCTTGGAGAGGATGAAGCAGGGAAGTGAAGCCCTCTCTTGCACCCATCGCTGCTCTGCAATCGTGCCTGCACCGCACTCTCCGAGGGTCAGAAAGCCTCCTGAGCTGGGTTTAACACCACACACAAATCCGCCTCCCCTTCCCATCCTACCTGTGCCTCCTACACCCACGGCACGGCTGCCCACACAGCCCCAGGCTGGATGCACAGATGCAATCACAGCGCTGCCATAAAACAACGTGCAAGGCAGGCCCTTGAAATCTGCGGAAATGATGGGTAAACGGCAGAGCCCGCCATGAAATCTGCAACCGGGGAGCTGCAGGGCATTGCTTAGAAACAGATGAAGAAAACCGTCATGTAACAAATTAGCCCTGTCCTTCAACAAGCAAGAATGGCAGGTAAAAGGCCACATTTGGTAGCTATTTGGGGTCTCGTTTTGCGATCCCAAGCCATCCCCTCCAAAGAATTCTTACACCCCAGCTGCACAGCAGCATTACCACCTCTGCCCAACACGATCCGCACTCGCACGTGGCCCTGGCGAGCACCTCACTGCTCTGCACCCAGGGTGCGGGCAGCAGGGCGCCCACTAGGCTGGGTAACGCTGCCCGGCTCCGTGCTCATCCTTTGCTTTTTTTGGAGCGGCGGTAGGATGGAGAGGCCACCTTCTTCCCGGCAGCTCCGAGTCATCCAGCTGGCAGCACAGCAGCTTAACTAGAGCGTGGCCAACTCAGCTCCTTTTCCCTTTGGCAGGCGAAACGAGGAGATGAATGATTACGCTGATAACACGAGTGGTTTAGGACCTTCCTGCGTAAGACTGCTGACAGAAACAAGAGCTTCGGGTGATTACTGGCCACCAAACCTGTCTGTGACAACAGACACGTCTCAAGTGCCAACATCAAATGTGAAACTTTTTAATGACGACAGCTCCTACCGCTTAGGTGAAGCTACAGTGCAGCAATGCCTACCGGTGCCGGATCCCCACGCTGAGTCCATCTCCTTCAGAGACACGGGCACACAACTGCCTCGGGAAGAAAGCACATCAGAGGTTTTTCTACAAGTTTTTCAGGGAATTTGAGGTCACATTAGAGATTTATATACCTATGTCCACGCCAGTTCGTGTGCCAGAACGGGCTGATTCAAAGGCAAGGTGAGCAACTCTCAGAGGGAACGTTATTCCCACCTGTGTTCGTCAGAAGGCTGCCATAAGAAAGCGCTATCAAGAGGCCATTATCTCCTTCTCAGACACAAATCCTGGGCCTGCTTGCTTACCCATATTTAATTCTATCCAGACTCAGGTGTGCCATGATGACTGAAATGCATCTCGCATGAATACATCTCCAAAACTCTCATTTTCTGTGTGGTCCTTCATCCACTCTGCCAGCAACCAGCCTCCCTCCACCACCGCTATTTGATGTAGTCACTTCTGAACATGACATTAATTTTGCCCGTTTTGCCTGAAAATAAAGGTTGGTAGATGTGCCACGAAATCCGAGGATACAGCACGAAAGGCAATTACAACCTGGAGAAAATGTTTATTTATATAGAGCACTTTAAATATGTTTTTCTGGTTTGGTAGAGTTCAGCACCTTCCCCGCCCCACTTGGGAAATTTGTGTTCAGTTCCTTTACTGTCGTAACACCCAACTTTCCTCCAGCCGATAGCAAACGTGAGTTTCTGGAGGGGACAAAGGAGCTGGGCTCTCTCTAGACTGAAGTGACTTTTGGGGATGACCCATGGGACATCTCATTCCTCCCAGAACATGATGATCCCTCCACCAGCCGCACTGATCTGCTGGAGAAGGTTCCAGTCGATGCAGAGGAGTTTATATTTATGTGTGCTGTTAGCAGAGAAAATGCAGCAAGATACAACAAACTCCCTACCCTGCTTCCCCTTCCCTGAATCAGGGAGCCAACGCCGAAGCCTCTGGTGACAAGGACACGACATGAAGCACAATGAGGGGACCGTGTCATCGCTGCCAGGGACACTCAGGGCATCTCAGTTCTTCCCCAAAAAGGGGACAGGCAGGCTGACCTTTTTCCTGTTTAACTTGCAACAGATCAGACCATGCTATTCAAATTCTTTGTACAACGCTGCTGCCTCAAAACCAAAGGCACAAAGACCAAGCATCACACTTAGTGACTTGGGTCTCTAGCTTGTGATGTTGTCTCTTCTTTCAAGTCCCAACACTTCGTTTTCTTTTCTCATTTACAAGCCTGCTAATTTGGTTGTGAATCCTCTCATGTCTAGTGGCTTTCCGTGTAAAGACCTGCCTGTCTCAGCTGGCACTTTGCAGGAGTCACCAAGAAACGCCAGAAACTGGAATCTGAAAATCCACTGTAAAACGTCAGAAAGCATATGACAAACAGAACGGATTTTAGCACTATTAGTTAAAAAAAAACACAAAAACAAAGGACTACCACAATCACCTTTTTCTTTCCAGTTTAACCCATTGCTGTGCAGTCCGAACGGTGGTGGTGATGATCTCAGTCTGTGCTGGAGAGGGATCCCTTCTCCCCACAACAGCTGCTCGGCCCTTCCTGGCAATCAGACCCTTTAAGACTTGTCCTGAATCTCACGGTCTGAAAATCCTGACCAAGAAGTACATATAACCTCTGTAATCCCTTTTATGGTTTTGGAACCGAATTCTTGATGAGTGGGTCATTCTGAATACGTGGGCCATGATGGGAAACAGGAGAGATTTCACACACCTTGTTCCGGTCTGTGCTGTTTGAGTGACTGGGAGCAGAGATCTCTAATGGCGTTACTGGGAGCCGGCTGCTGGGCACCCACAACTGCCAAGCACAAAGCATTTCAGAAAACATCGGTGTAACCCGCTACAAGCCTTCACTGACCTGGCTGGACTTCACCACACCAGTCAGGATTTAGACTAAAAATCCTTATTTTGGGAAAAGCCGGGCCCCTTACTCTTACCAAAAAATGATACCAAAAAATCAGACATTTGCAGCTCCCTCAGCCATTCACCCAGCAACTAGGAGCAGTTGTGAGGTCTACGCACCACTTAGCACGTTGAGTAAAAGAGCTCTAAAGAACGCACAGCCTCACGCTGACCTCCTGCCCGGGGCTAAATCCTACGCTTGATGCATCACACGCCCCTGCACGAGCTCCCGGGGATGTACGCGTGTCACAGTAACCCAGCTTTGATAGCGACCGGAGGCAATTTCTTCTGGGTGCCATACTCACCCTCATTTGCTTTGTGATCTTTAAAAATGCAAATTATTTTTTATGAAACAAAGGAGAAAGGTTGCACTAAGCGGTTGCTTGCTTTCAGGCCTGACTAATCAGACAGCAACTAGGACAAAGTTTGCTCCGTTTCAAAATAGCGTCATATTTTTAATGACCCATAAGCCCATTTTTAGAACAGAGCAAGGACTTTCTGCCTTAGTTTGAGTAAAAGCCTGAGCCTTCTCCTTCGCCAGCGAGGCTGAAAAACGTTCCAGTGGGACAGTCACCCCCCGGACTGATGTCACCAGACAATGCTGCAGTCACTGGATGTAAACGCGTCTTTCATGGAACGAGGTTCTGTTGTATAAATGCACGCTTTTATTAAAGGGGGCTTTTCTAGTAAAAGATACAGGCATTTTGCTCTCTAATTTATTACCTGCCATGTCAACCAGCCTGGTAAAGCGCTGGGAAATCTCTCTAGGAACAGGTAAAGCTCTGTGGAAGATCAGGTGTGATTTTGACCTGTGGATGGGTTGCAGAAGGTGGCTGATCCCACAGAGATCCACCTGGATCCACGGACAGCTCCAGATCCTTGCAAAACTTACAGAGAACGTAAGGAAGAGTTCAGCAATCAGTGACACATCACATTTCACTCGAGTATGGCTCAGCAGCACATTTAGACTGAGGGATGTGCCTAATCGGCTTGTCGGACCAAGGCGATACTTTCCAAGACGATGTTTTCTCCATTTATACCCGTTTCAGCATCATTTGCATTTTCTTCTCATGCTATCAAGATCTGACGGGAAAGCACCAATGTGCGTACATGTGTGCAATACCCAACACACACAGACGGGACTGACAGCTCTGCGAGACAAAGCTGAGAATGTCACCATATTCACGAGGAAGCTTTCCCTCCACTTTACCCAAGGGCCTAACGAACCTTCGTCAAGAGTCACCGTTAAAAATGGCACTGATCAAACGAGCGTTGCTCATTTTCTCCCCGCTCTCTTTCAGAAAGACCACGACCCGCTCCACTTACTCCAACCATACACTCCATTATCTGAACACTTCTGCAAACATGTCCCTCGTCTGTTAATCATTACCATGGGAAATACTACACTCATCTATACAAATTAGAATGTAATTTGTGTATCTAAACATCACCGCTCAGCTCACCTGCTCTGCCTGACAAGACAGGGTACCACGGGCACCAGTGAGTGAGTTCACGTGGAGTATAACTCAGGGGAAACGACAAACGATGGCAAATGGCTGCATAAAACCTGATTTTCTACAAAACAGTGCATCAGTGGAAGTTGGTAAAACAATCTCTGAGTGCTGGATGCAGAAGGCTCGGCCACAGCCCTGGAGAGGAGAAGGCTCTGGGGAGACCTTATTGTGGTGTTTCAATACTTAGAACGGGCTGATAAGAAAGATGGGGACAGACCTTTATAGCAGGGCCTGTTGTGACAGGACAAGGGGTGATGGTTTTAAACTAAAGGAGGGAGATTCAGGCTGGACATGAGGAAGAAATTGTTGTCCCTGAGGGTGGTGAGAGCCTGGCCCAGGTTCCCAGAGAGGTGGTGGCTGAACCATCCCTGGAGACATCCCAGGCCAGGCTGGACGGGGCTCTGAGCAACCTGAGCTGGTGAAGATGTCCCTGTCATGGCAGGGGGGGCACTGGCGGAGCTGGGAAGGTCCCTTCAACCCAAACCATTCTGTGGTTCTATGATTCTAAAAGGCACCAGGAGCCCCTTTGCTTGTTGGTGCAGCCCACGGGTGGGCCCAGCTCTGGCTCCGGAGGGGACGCAGCAGCTCCGGTGGGTCCCAGTCCGCTGCAGGCGGGCGGCTCTGGAGGAGAAGCGAAGCTTTGCAGGAAGATGCCGCAGAACTTCCTCCTCCTCCTCCTCCTGCTGCTGCTCCTGGCGATCCCGCTCCCCGGCAATGCTGCCGCCAGCTCCCCTGGGCTCAGGCGGGGTTTGTACCGAGCTGGATTTAAGATGGCCCCTCAGCGGAGGGGCTGACACACCAACCAAGCCCTGCAGCCCCCACAAATGTGACGAACCCTCCGAAGGAGCGACCTGCCGGGGAAGGCAGATCTCTCCGGAGCGGCCAGGGGGGCGAGCCGGACCCCGGTCCCCACTGAGGGGACACCGGGACCGAGGGGACACCGGGACCGAGGGGACACCGGGACCGAGGGGACACCGGGACCGAGGGCAGGTGCTGTGGGGACAGCAGCGACGGGCCGAGGGACGGCAGGGCAGGGCAGGCCGGGGGAGAACCGGGGCGGCCCACGGGCTCCCCACGGAGGCGGCTGCCGGCGGTTACCGTTCCCGGGCGGGGGTAACCGGCCCCGGGCGGCGCACGGCGCGGCCGCCCCAACCGCCCAACGCCCCGGGGCTGGCCCAGAACAACGGGCACCCCCAGCCCAACCGCCCCACCCGGCCACGCTCCCCTCAGGCAGCAAGGAAAGGGCAGCCGGACACCCGGCCAGCCCCCCGGATGGGGTGTAAAAGATGCCGGTGTGCGCCCCGCAGGGAGCGGGCAGAGCGCGGCCCTCCGCCCCCACAAGCCCCTCCCGGGGCAGCCGAC